>BSBK01002315.1:3477500-3647789 GCA_027943335.1 Chamaecyparis obtusa
ACTGGTTAGTCAAATTTTCAAATCCATGATTAATCTTTGCTTACATTTTGGTTTATGACTTTGATGGGATTAATGATAAATGGGAGCTCCAATCAAAGTAGGGGAGCAAGTGTGATATAAAAAAGGGCTGAGTATCTATGAAAAGATTTTGTAAAGCACATACAAGGACAAAAGCCAATAACTTTAGTTATCATTTGAAAAGGAACAAGCCAACCTATGCTGAATAATCTATGAGCAGAGGGTAAATGTGAACAGAAAGCAAAGTATATTGACAGCTCTTACAAAGTACAGAAAGAAGATACCAAACTAAAATTTATATTGGTCTTCTTATTACAGGGTAAAAAAATCTAAACAACCTCCCGTACCAATCCCCATGAAAGGCCTATGTGGACTAGTCCTGAGCTTCAGATCATCATGTGAAATTAATTCTCCATGTTCCTTGGTTGGAGATCAAGGTAGACTATCTATTATTAATTAGACAACCAACTGCTAAGGTTTTCAATGGCTGATGGGTTTGTCAAAGCACCAACCCAACATTAATTTAAGAACACTGACCCTGCTTCTTCACCATGAATAAGGCCTGCCCAATATAATCCATTTCTCTTAGTAGTCAATTTTATTTGTTTGGGGACACCAGTCAGGCATCCCCCTCAGTTGGGCCTTGGTTTTACCATGTTACAAGTGGGGCAACCCTAACACTGCTTCTTAGATAGATACATACATTGTCTGGACTGCCAATCTTTTGACAAGAACTTTACATTTGGCAACTTCAACTCCTGTGGCCACTTGTGTCCTTTATTTTGTATTTAGAATTGGTGGTATATTTACATTTAGAATTGGGGGTACTCAGATTCAGGCATTTAAGTCTAACGGGAACTCATAACTGTTTAAAAAAACAAAATTTATGACAGACCCTTACAAAACTATCCTTTATATACCTAGTACTTCATGTTGGTATCCTCTGTGTTTTTGGAATTATTGCATTTCATTGTAGATGTATTGAATTTGTGAGTTCATTTTGTAGATGGTGAGTTCGTTGCTGCGTATACAGGGGATAAACAAATATGTCATGAACAAGGAAGGCTTAACCGCCCTTGACATTGTCAAAGAGAACATGCAATATCACGAATATGACAAGATCATTTTAGTGCTGTCTAGTTATCCTAAGAAGCGCAAGCCTTTTTTGTAGAGCGCACCAAAGGTGAGCACAGAGAAACATGATGTTGCAGTAAAAATGGTGGACAAAACATTTGAGGACCCTAATCAGTTACCCAAAAGTCTTCATAAATAAATTAACACCCACAAAACCCTGGACATTTTATGAACCGACATCTGTGCAGAAATAAAAATGATAACAGATATAGTGAAGAAACCCCTTACTATGTACTTGTTCAAGTTCGACGATGCAGTGAAGAAACCCCAAGAAATAATATCTGCAAACCGTTTTGAAACCCAGATAATAATATTTGCAAATCGTGGCAAACCTAACACGAACACGAACACGTAGATGCTGTGACGAAGGTGAAGATGAACACGCAGACGCTGTCAAAACCGTGGATACGAGTCCGCCAAAAATGTGGATATCTGCGAACCTGACGAAAAATAAAATAGGGTTTAAAACCAAAACCCTGGACTTGCCCGGACCCGACAAGAAGATTAAATTTGGTTGATAATAACACATAACCATGGATTTGAAAGATATTCCACCTCCTAAGGTGGAATGAACAAATCCACGTTTTGGGGCAAAATGGGAGTTTCAAAATCCACATTCCCATTTTGAAAAAGGGCAACCAAACGGAGTATTGCACCCCATAACCGGGTTATGGGCAGCATAACCCGGTTATGGGGTGCAACCAAACGGGCCCTTAGGGCCCGTTTGGTAGCGAGAATTAGGAAATGCTGAATTTGATCAAATGCTGGAAATGGTCAAATGATGGATTTGATAATCCAGATTTTCATTTCCGGATTATAGTTAGGATTGTTTGGTTGACCCGGAATAGGAGCGAGAAGATGTATATCCTCCGTTTGGTTCCACTTTTTAAAACTGGAATTGGAATTTGACTATGATTATTATTTTATTTTTTGAACTATTTTAATATTTTTTTATATTATATTATATTTTTATTAGTTCATTTTATGATTTATTTTGTTAGTTTATTTAATTTTATAGAGAAGCATAACTATTTTTTTCACTATGATTATTATTTTATTTTTTGAACTATTTTAATATTTTTTATTAAAATATTTTATTTTTATTAGTTCATTTTATGATTTATTTTATTATTTTATTTAATTTTATAGGGAAAATCATAAATATTTTTATTGAATTTTATATAGAAAATCATTAAAAAAAATTCAACTTTTTTTAATAAGGTTAATATTTAATTTTGTTTAATTTTATTTTCAAAATCATAATCAACAAAAAAGTTCTTGAGCAAGTGAGTCATAAACAACAAAAAAGTTCTTGACTTTATCAATATATATGTCCAACGTATCTATTTATAAAAAATTTCATGTATCTACAATGTGTCTGTTAACTACATTTGCGCATATGTACCCAAAAAAGTAGTGCGCATACTACACAAAGAAAGCATCGCATAAACATGTTTTCTGCTCTTGCCATTGATAATAATTTGGCATCTTTGGCCTTGCACTCCTTGCACTCGTTCCCTACGTCAGGTAGGGATGTAGATGGCATTGACATAACGCTAGGTAGGGATGTAGATGGGGTTGACAAAACACTGGGTATAGCTGTAGCTGGAGTAGACATACAATCAGATTCATCGACCCACCTAAAGAATTTGCATTTATGATTTCCCTGCAATACCAAATCTACATTAGTTCTTCCTAAAATAATAAATTATCACATTCTTTTTAAACATAAAACTAATTACATATCGAAACCTTTTTTGGGCAATTCCAAAATTGACGCCCAGGATTTTTTGCAGTCTGTGACGTCCATAATTTGCAACGGCCAGCACCACATTGACACATAGGCACATTCTCCGAAGCCATGGACGCTATAACAATTTATAGTTGATTAAATACACTTCATAAAATTTTATAATTTTCACATAATCAAATCTACTCATCACAATCCATGGTTGATTAAATAGACTTTCTATTTGAAACTGAAAGGATCTAACAACACATATGTACTCTACATAGAAGATGGGGAAGAACAAAATCCAACAACGAAATAGTGGTGTGAAGACACACCGTTGCAAAGTTCCTGTAATCATCAGAAATGTGTAGTCATCAGAAATATAGATTGTAAGTTGAAATCATGAACAACATATGAGATTCAAATATAGTTCATAACATTTTAGAAACTCCACATAATCAAAGCTACTCCTTTTGTCTTAAACATTCACAAAATTCAAAACAATTGCAGAATCTCAATGCACTCATTCAACCTAATAGATTGCAGAAAAGGAATTTATCCCTCGTTAATCAACAATATTCTCTTTACAATTTGGGGCTGGTCAAAATAATTCTGTGTGTTTTTACTCCCTTCCTACAAGCTCTGTATTCTTTTCTCCTTACTCTGCCAACTTCAAGAGTCGGCCCTGTTTTCAACTTTTTTGTAAGAATTGATCTATTCTGCCTCTATAAATTACCCTTTCTGTGAAAATAAAAGTGAACCGAGTGTACATGGGTGACCATAGATGGGTACACAAGGATCACTATGAGATGAAGTTGAATGAAACTAAACAGAGTGTGGCGACTTCTCTGTAAGAAGTGATCAATTATGCCTCTCCAAATAGCCCTTTTGTGAAAATAAAAGTGAACCGAGTGTATATGGGTCACTAGAGGTGGGTACATAAGGATCACTATGGAGTATTAGGGTCTTATCTTCCTCTTGAAAGCTTAAGCCCCTTATAAATCACAAAGCAAAACTAAGTTTATTTGAACTAATAAAGGAGGGTCATTAAAAATGGATGGCACTTAGTCCTCCAAAACAAAGCACAAGACAACTATATATCATGTGAATTAAGCAAGGATAAGATTTGGTCTTATTTTGCTCCTCTCCTTTTTGCATGGGTGGGGACAACATTAGAAACAAAACTAAAGGCACCTGGAGCTATTGTGCATTAAAAACAAATAGGTTAATATTAGTGGTGAACATAAATAGCCTATAGGTAACAAGTCATGGAAAACATGACACTTCAAAAGAATCTTGTACTAAGAGATTAAAATAGACTACCCTTAGCCATTGAGATGAAAGTCTTCAAGAAAAATATTAGAAAAACCCCATAATTTTTTTCTCACAGAATCAAAATACATACTTAATACCACATCTAGAATATCACAAAATTGACCTATCAAAGTATCTCACTGATCACATTGAACAAATCATCAAATGATTTGCACACAAGTGCTCAAAACTAATACAAAATGGTGCTCTGAACAACCAAAAGGCCAATCTAAAAATAAATATAGCACATGGAAGCTATAAGATATATATAGGTTAAACATAGAAGCTTAAACTATATCTTTAGGCATTGTTTTCAGGAGTTGTAGTTTTGGTTAGATCAAATAAGGCATTTGGATCCCTGATGTGTTTTTGACCTCTTTGTAGGCAAATATGTCTTTACTAGTAAGGGATACCTTTTGATCTCTGAATTGGATTGGGATCTTCCAATCAGAGTCATAGTTTTGTTGATGTATTTTGCTAGTTAATGTAAAGTAGGGAAGAGGCATTGTGCTAGTTAATGTAAAGATGGGAAAATGCACTGATCTAGCATACCAAACTTTGATATATTTAGTTGAAGAGCTTCGACTGAATTTGTTTTTGGTTGAATTTTGCATTGATGTTTCAGATTGTATTCCACAATCCAGTGCCATGTCTTGTGATTTCATTGGACATTTAGGATTGATGAAAATTTGTTGTTCCATATCTCTGTAAGTGACAGATCTGCTTGATTCTCAAGTTTCTTGTGCTGTTCACCTTTCACTTCAGCAATATGATTTGTAGAGTATGCTCTGCCCTCCCATCGTATTCTCAGTTCTGTCCATCAACCTGTTTCCAGTTATAAGTTGTTCATAAAAACTCACAATATTCCTTTTGTTCCATTTTACCATTAGTTTGAACATCCTGAATCCATGGAATTTAAGAACATGTCTATAAAACTAATCTAAATGCTGAAAGCGGTGATGTTAATATTCATTTTTCCATATATCCAAAGGACTTTCATCTTTCTTCATGATGGTCCTCTTAGTCATCAAGTCGTGAAGTAGTGCTGTTGTGAATTTTTCACCATCCAGCCACTGCCATTTCATTTTAGATTTTTTGAACTATACCAGCTCACAGGAATTAAGATCATGATCTAAGGCGCTAATACCAGATTACTTCTTTTGCAAGATGAGTGCAGGTTGAAATTTGAGTATCTAAGAAATATTGTTCTATTGAGCTCTTATCCAACTTACATGCAATCACTGAGCTAGGGAAGTCCATCAAGGTCTATTTTTGTTTATATCTGTAATGATTAGGTATTCTTGTATGCTCATTGTGTATTGATTAGGTACATATCATCTATCTCCAAGGTCCAATTGCCCACAAGTTTTAAAAAGCAAGACACATATAATGTCTGATTCACACTGAATGACCTCTGGAGTTTCAAGTGTATAATGACAATCTTAACTGTTAAACTTAGTAAGACTTCTGAAAATAAGTCACGGTTAACTTGTTTTGGGAAAATTCAAGATGGTAAACTTATAAAGGACTGTAATGGCTTACAAAAGGTTCTGAGATAGAAATGGATGTCAATTTTAGAGTCTTAGGCATACATAAGAAAATGAGAATTGTGAGATCACTGTCACCTTTTGCATACATAAGAAAATGATAATTGTGATATCACTGTCACTAGATGATTACTTACATTCTGACCTTTGTAGGTACATTTGACTGCTTGAATAAGATATAGCTTAAACAAGGAAATGACCCAATAGGAGATAGACAGGGCCAGTGGTCAGCAAGAGAAGAGAAGGCAATTGGGTGGCATCATTATGCTCAGTAATCAAAATCTTTCTTTTCTGATCAATGGCTAACACCCGCTTATTCTTTTCTACATCTAATTAGCGTCTTTAAGAAAATGAAATCACTTTATCCTAAAGAAATGTGATGTTCTAGATTTTTTGAGGACTAGATATTATTTTAAAAGTTCACATGGAAATTAAGTTAAATGCACATATCAGTTATTTGATGACTATCTGAATGGTCAAATTGCTCATTTTCAATTGGCTCTTAATTATGGGAAAAGATATGAACAGTAGCTAGATGACCTCAATTTCATGACAAAACAGTAATCAATCAGCCCAGTGGGTGAAGCAAATTCATGGAGAATGAATAGGGAAGACACCACAGGTAAAGAAAACATGTTAAATATGATCAAATATATTATGATTGGAGTCCATTACATCATGATATCTAGTCATATCAGACCTATACCATCTTTTCATACAAAATAGTGCCACCAGAAAAAAATCAATTAATTGCACATCATATTCTACTTTTCTTTAGGAAAAATGTGAGTCCCCTTTGCTTTTAAAAGTTATCTCCTTTTATTTGAAGGAGATAAGTCATAGTCTAATTTAAAAAATAATGAAAAAACACAAGGTATAAAAGATGGAGCCGTATCAAGACAGTGACAAAAATTATAAGACGCAGAAATGTAATATCATTGAACTAAAATATGCTCAAAGAAATACCAACATCCTAAGTTGCAGATCTGAGACAGAAATGCATGATGCATATCCATTTTTAAATGCTTGTAACAAACTTGCAGCTTCACAGAAATATATAGCTCAAAAAGTAGTGTCATTAACTATATTAATTTGGGATTGTTCCTCCTGCTAAACATGCAACTCTTAATCTTAATACATAAGAAGGTCTGTCAATGTTTAAATAACAATACTTTAAAATGAAAAAAAAATAGTATCTAGAGCTCTCCAAACTTCATGGCAATATACTGTAGCCTCTCCTCCTCATTCAATTTCAAGAACGCTTTGGCTCTATCTTTTTCAGTGGTGAAGGTGTCATATGCTTTTATGAAAGTTGGTGAACTCAAGTTAGGGATGGCTTTGAGAGCCTCATAGACATTGTTCATGACAACATCTGAGTCAGAACAGTCCACTTTGAATACAACAGGCACACGGAAGTCTTCTTCTATTATTTTCATAGTATCACAAAGCACATCCATCGTACCAACAATGGATGTCTTCTTCCTCTTTCCCCTCCTTGGTGACAATGTTGAAGAATTTTGACTCCTACTTCCACTTGATTGATTGGAATGATAAAATACATCTTCCAAATCAGTTGGAGTGTCAAGCGGTGTACTCATTGAGACATCCTCATCACATTCCACGTAGGTGGGCCCATCCATATTGAGCCCTTCTTCTGTCTCTCCTGCAGTAGTAGCAGCAGCACCTTCAGCTATGTCATTACCTACAATGATGGCTAGGTCATTGTAGTACTGGAAGGGTTGTCTCTTGTACACTTTAGCACTTTTGAATTATTTTCTCTGCATGTTGTCATGATGAATGAATTAGATCTTTGTCTTCTATCTAACTTAATAAGAAGGAAATAATGCTAAGACCAACATATTCAAAACAACATGTTACCTTTAGAAGATCCTCCCACACCATGTCATCAGCATCCACACTTTGAGTATCTTCATTCCATGCAAACCCACTCATGTTCTTCAACTCTCTCATCACTTTAAAACCTTGCTTCCATCCTTTAAGCTTATTTTTGAAATTTTCCTTTGACAAATTAAGGTTCAAATCAGCATTGAACTTCCTCTCAATAGCTGTCCAAGCTTCTTTTTTGAAGCCCCCTTCACCTTTCCTTCCTAGATGAACTTGTTCGTGGAGTAGGTTTATGAACTTTCATTCCATGTCTCTCATCCACACAACCTTCTTGGATGAAGAAGTTGACTGGGTTACAATAACCTCATCATCCATGTTCATCATCAACTCTGTGAAGGACATGCAATCATTAGCTACATGCAAATGAGATTGGATATTAAAGAAATAGTCATACAACAATGGCATATAATCCAAAATATTGCATTTATGCATGACATCCAACAATTTGTATTATACTTCTTTATTATCCATTCTCATTTGCATGTAGCTAAGTATGCATGTATATATGGTCTACTATGTTCACACAGTCTACTATGGTCTACTATGCTCATACAGTATCATTGAGATTATAGGTAGAAACCATGCCCAACTATCTAAAACAAAAATCCCACAATTTTTTTGGTGCATCAAATATCAGCATTCAATCAACAAAGCACACAAACATTTCTTATCAGCATTCAATCAACAAAGCACACAAACATTGCTTATCAGCATTCAATCAACAACGCATGAAATTTCTTATCAATTATTATGAATCTTACGTAACATTTCTTCACAATTATCTAAATTGCCTGCACTATTTGCTAATTGCTACCAAATATTCTTTATTTATCAAATTGCATTTATTCAATACCAAAAAAATTGTTAACACGCCTTGATAAAATCCTGCAAACAATTATCTGTCAAATCTTTGTATGTCATGAGAGAGGGCAAGGCATGTCATGAAACATAGCATAAGAAATTTGATCAACAAGAATCAATGGTCACTCTATGCTTCTAGACTTTGTTGACTGATCATTGAGATATTCTCATGTTGAGATCAGATTAGTGAAAAGCTTTTTCTTTTATAAATCATTGTTGTACTATCTGTGTACATCTTTTTGAATTCAACTCTCTTAAACTTTTTAATTTGTGCACAGCATTGATATTCCTACAGTAGAAATAATTGTATTAATTATTGAAAACCAAAAACTTTACTATATTGCATTAAAGGCAGGTTCCATGGCCAAAGAGAAATCAAATCGAAAGGGTTTTTTAAAATCCAAGAAAAAGTATTAAAAGTGGATGAAATTTTTCACTACTTAGTATTAAATGTGTATACTTAATATTTGTTGTATGAACATAGTAGACCATAGTAGACTGTGCAAACATACTATGGTCTACTAAATCAGTGTGCAACAGAATGAACACTGATTCAGTGTTCATTCTGTTGCACACTAAATTAGTATTGTAATTATATATGGTCTACTATGTTCATACAATTGTACTATATTGACCATTCAAGCATACTGTATGAACATAGTAGACCATAGTAGACTGTGTAAACATACTATGATCTACTGAATCAGTGTGCAACAGAATGAACACTGATTCAATGTTCATTCTGTTGCACATTGAATCAGTATTGTAATTATATATGGTCTACTATCTTCCACGTGAAAAGGTGCAATTGGAATTTTAAGACCAGATTACCGTTCTCTCAATCCCATTTAAAAGAAAAAGTGTCAAACAAGATACATACATGAATGTTAATCAAAGAGAAATCAGAGTTAGAAATCATACACAGGCTTCATTTGTTTCAAAGAATATTGTAAATGTAACTATGAGAACCCATGTTTTTTGCATTAGCATTACAACAAGATACAGACATGAATGTTAATCAAAGAGAAATCAGAGTATGAAACTATGAGAACACATGTTTTCAACATCAGCATTACAACAGTATGATTTAGGAATGAAAGCACATTAAAGAACAAAGGAAGGTCTTGTAAAACTACAACTAATGTCTACGTCTGTAGTCTTCCCACATCCTACTTGCTATATCATCTCTAAAGTTCCCCCACTCATCCCTATCACGCTGACTCAACCCATATGGCTCAAGTATTGGTACATCTATCCCATCGCGATCATCATCCTCTTCAATAACCACTTCGGATGGAACACCATCCTCTATAGTAATGAAGTTGTGTAGTATGCAACATGCCAAAACAATACGTGATTGTGTCGTGATTGGATAAGATGTTGCATGCCTCAAGATAGGAAAACGCTGCTTCAAAATGCCAAATGTACGCTCTATTGCATTTCTAAGAGAGGAGTGTCGGTGGTTAAACAACTCTTGTGGGCTATTTATAGGGTTTGCTCTTGAAAACTCCTTCAGGTGGTAACGTGTACATCGGTAAGGTGCAAGAAATCCTGGTACATTTGGATATCCAGCATCAACCAAATAATATTTTCCTACAAAATAACATATATTGTTAAACCGTGAAACATTGACGACACCATCAAACATTTATCATTTTCTTTAGAAAAAATATGGTGTGAAATGGCATACTAGGTGGAACTACAAGTGGATCGGCTCTACTAAGAGCTGAAGCTAGAACACGGCTATCTGCTGCAGACCCTTCCCAACCAGCAAGAACGTATTGAAACTTATAATCAAAAGAAGAGACAGCCATAACATTTTGTGACAAGTTCCCTTTTCTATCTTGATATTTACCCTGTAAGTTGACATCGACAATGACTGGTATATGGGTTCCATCAATTGCTCCAACACAATCCTATAGAAAGAAAAACCAGTGTCAAGAAAGACATAGTAATAAGATTATCACTAAGCAAAGAAATTTGTAGCGCTAGGGGGTTTACCTTGAAATAAGGATCGAAACGGTCCTTCCCACTAATTTCAGGAGGAGTGTTTGGCCCAGGTGGTATGAGATAATCCCGATGGAGTCCTACGACAGCCGTCAAGGTCTTGTGGAAGTATCGGCTTACTGTCTCTCCGGAGTGACCAAAGTTGTGGGCAATCTTGCGATTCCTCAGATTGTGGCCAAGGGTGTGGAGGAACATGACTAATTGTTCTTCTAATGTTATGCTAATCGTATCTGATAGGCTTCCTTTTTCCCTTAGAAGATTGACTAGCCAAAAGAAGGCTGTTGAACTCATGCGAATTTGGTCATGACAATGCACCTCAGTCGAATGAATAATGTGATTATAAAAACCACTTCCACCACTTCTTTCCTTATGCTTTTTTTGCCTACCTTCAAGCACAGACAACACTTGGGCTACTCCAATGATAGCAATAATAAGTACGTGAATATGAGCTTTTCTGACCTTCCTACAAAGGAGTGCTTGAATGTTTGGATTGTTCAGGTATTCCATCCCTGAAAAGTACACGACGAAGAAGGTTTCAGATACAAAATCAATAGTCACAGGCACATATACATTTATATATGTAATATATGGTTCTTATATAGGCACATATACATTTATATAAGTATGTAATATTATTAATCATAAGCTATTCTAAGGTTACAATAAAAATTCATGTTTCATATATAGATAACATAATTTATGTTCAAGTTCCTCAACTCATATCAGTGGAAAAAGTATATATATAAAGTGTTGATTAATAAGCCATAAAAAATATTCACCCTATCTTAAAAAGAAAAAAATTATGAACTGTGTTAGTGAGAAATGGACGGCTTCTATGTTGGAAGGAAGCATTCTAAGATCATTTCTAAATGCAAAAAGAAGCAACTTTTTGAAATTTCTTGTAAACGGCTTCAAGTATCTATCTTTATATAGATGAGCAACAACTTTGTTGGAGGAGCTTCTAACATTTGTTATTGTTGATTTAAGCCTTCATTTAAATTTTTTTACAAACTTATAATAGATAACGAATGATAAAGTTACAATATTGTATGATAAACTTGTAATTTTATCATCAAAATAATCAAACATTAACTTTATTAAACTTGTAATTTTATCATATAATATTGTAACTTTATCATTCGTTATCTAAAATAGATGACAGATGAAAAATATCATTCGTTATCTAAAATAGATGACAGGTGAAAAATATCATTCGTTATCTACACCAAAAAAAGAAAGGTTTAATAAAGATGAGTACCTTTTATTTATCTTATCCAAAAGAAAGAGAGTGGTGGATTCTCTTATCCATTATAAGTTAAATGATATTCTTCATCTTTTTTAAATTTTATGTATAAAAGAAGAATCCTATAATTCTTTTCAATTAATATGTGTTTGTTTATTAGATTACTGATTTTTTTTCTCAGATAAATTACTGAATATAATTTAAAATATTAATCAAATAAACAAATATAATTTAATTTACAGAAACTATAGAAAACTCATAGCACCTATATATGTAAAAAAGAGTTTGTAAAACTTTCCTACTGTGGTCAATATCTATATTGAAATGCGAATGCATTGACTAGATTATACTAGCAATCTAAAAACACCATATATATTAAATATCAATTAATAAATCAAAGGACACATTTTTAGTATAATATAGAATATATAAAGAGCATATTGTAATAGATATTGTTTATTTTCAGGCTTTGATACCAGTATAATCTGTTTCATTGTAATGTAAAGGTTGTTCAATATTGACTCATTACTACCAAGCTCTAGTTTTTTAATTTCTGCACCCAATGCTTATGATAATATCATAATTAGTTTTCAGGCTTTTGCCTCCTAGTCAAAACGAGATGCATTCTATTCAAACCGATTCTCACATCGTTGTCGAGGTGTTTCCAGCCTCTTTTATTACACCTAATAATGGATGCTAATGTTTCGTCAATTGTTTTTAGCATATCTTACATTTTTACACTGGTTTAAGGCTTAGTTATCATTTATTACACCTAATAATGGATGCTAATGTTTCGTCAATTGTTTTTAGCATATCTTACATTTTTACACTGGTTTAAGGCTTAGTTCTCAACCAAAACCTCAATAAAACTTCCCCTCTTCCACGATTTTTCATTTGTTTGTAGACGTTGCTGCCCTCAAAGTCTTTGTTATTATGTAAAACTACATGTCACTGACATCCATAGCATTGGTTTCTCAGATTGCAATGAATATTTAAGTGTGCATTTATAAGTCGACAAACAGAACCTGATTGATTTCCTTCCCATCTCCAGTAAGTCTGGCAGAACTTCAGAGGTCTTGAAAGTTGAAACAATCGGATGGAATTTTATCTCAGGGTCACTGCTTTCTCAATTTTGTTTAATAGATGCCTTTGCTTCTGTTAAAGGTTCTCCGAGTTGGGATTTGCAAACCCTCAAATGCCCAACATTTGTTTGAAATCTTAGACTTCAATACTCGGTTTCACTGTTATAGTTGATATAATTAAACTTCTGCAATAAAACTTACTTCCGCAGCCCCGTCCCCACAGTAAACTCCTCCAAACACAAAAGCAAAATACAAATACTCCCACTCTGTCCCGTCACACAATATCAAAACACAAATTTACTGCAGCATTCTTCTCTTGTTCTACATTTCCAGTCAAGGGGTTTATAGCGGCAAAAGCAACGGTAAAGTGTAAAAAAAATGGTACACAATCCTTTGTTGTAGTCTTGTAAGAGGGTACACGATGCATACCAGATGTGTGCAATGCCTGGAACCGCTTTGCAACCCTTGCCGTCGCTGTGAAACGGACCCAAACAAATGCCTTCCGCCGTGAAACCCGCTGTGAAACCCGCTGTGAAACCCTATGCCGTGAAGAATGGCGGAAAAAATAGTGTGTAGGGCAAATAAAAAACAAAGCGGACGCCAAAATGTTTATTAATTCACCCGCGGACCCGACGAGGATACAAAAAATGGGGTTACAAAAAGTGGAATTTGGTCCTCAAATTCCAATTCCACCTTTTTGAGCGGCAGTTGTTAATGCTCATTTTGGGTCAAAATGAGCATTAGCAAATTCGTACTCCGATTTCATATTGCACTCCCAAACTGAAGATATGTTCGAAATGGGCATTAACAAATGCCAATTCCAGGCAAATGCTGGAAATGCTGTGGTGCCAAACGGGCCCTTAATGTGCTTTTATGACCTTTAAACTTATTTAGAATTAGTTATAAACTGAATAGTGAATTGTATCCTTATTCATTCACTGCTTATCAGTTTTCCTTGCAGAAATCTCGGGGTAACATATTCCAGGGGATGAAAACTATGGACGCCATCATTTATCGTTCACTTTCAAAGTGGGACGCTCCATTAAGACCAAATAAAATCACTGCCCACATGCGTACATTCGATCAGCTATCAACTGTCCACATTTCTACATACAATGCATTCAATAGAATGATACGCTTTCAGTCTCAAAGGAATACTCGCTTGACTAAGATTTACAGAAATGTGAAGGTATGCGCCTCCTCCGCAAGTGAACAAAAGACGCCCTTCTCTGAAGTACAATCTAGTGGACTAAGAGTACCTTTCGAGCTGGGTGATGGGCAGTTCAGAATGTTTCATATCCTTCCATCAGGGTTGAAAATGGAGGTGATTGTGCAGAGAGGTACGAAGGAAAACAATGACAGAAAAAACCCCATTGTGTTTCTGCATGGAAGCTTTCATGCTGCCTGGTGTTGGGCTGTGCATTGGTTGCCCTTCTTCAGCGAGGCAGGTCATGATTGTTATGCTCTTAGCCTTCTGGGTCAGGCAAGTAATTAGTCCTAAGTATGTAGATTATTTTCAGGACAACAGCAATAATGGGTAGTTTCTTTTTAATTACGGATGTTGTGGATGCAAATGTATCTTTATTAAAATAATTGTTGATGCATCGCCTTCATTGGTTGTATATGCCGAAAAGTTTCCCGTTGCCAATTTTGGAGCTATAAATGCCTGAAAATATGCTGCAACAACTACAATCATATTGCGGAATTCGTGCTGTAAAAGCATTGCACTGTTATCCATATGTCCGAGTTTGTGCTATGGAACTAGAGTAATTATGCTCATATGACTGAATTAGTGGCATGGAACTACAAACATTCTAGTCATATTTCTGAATTTATGTTGCGAAATTATATTAAATTATGCCCTTAAGACTGAATTTGTGGTCTGTAACTACTATCATTTACCAATGTGCCTGAATTTCATGAAGCTGCAGAAATTTTGCCCATAAGACTGCACTTGTTGTGATAAGAAACTGGTACATTATGCCCATATCTGAATTGTGTTATGATTCCACATAATTTTAAATTTATATTCTTATGGCTGAATTCGGGGTGTGTATCTGCTGTTTCTAAGCCCATGTATCTGAAGAACTACTAATGTAAGTCCATATGTCTGAATTTGTGGTTTGAAACTGTAAAAACACCCACCTGTCTAAATTTATGTTGTGAAAACACTGTGATGATGCTCGTGTCTGAATTATGACGAATATTTGCCATTTTTCTAAACCGTTCTCACTTCGTGTATTCATATTTCTGAAGCTGCCACTTATCCATTTCCGATCTTGGTGCAGCAATGGGGTACAGAAGACAAAATAGGTTTGGCTTATAACTTTATTACGGGTTATAGGCTACAACGCAACAACAAAGGTCATGAACTCAAAATGTAGGGGGAACTTTTGACCTTTTCGTATATAACATAGGCCTCAAGCTCCGGGAAGGTGATGCAAATTAAACCTTGAATTGAAACTTCTTGTCTGCCTCTTAGTGTTCATCACTGGGCTCAAAGGCCATGAATAAATACGACTTGGTCACTCATGAGTGCACACTTCATGCAAACTTCTTGGGATTCTGGAGGCGTGAATTGGTTTCTGAATACACATTTTGTTGAAATAATTATGAATTTTTGGAATACGAGCCAAGAACAATACCTTTCAGATGTGTTAAAGGTGCCCAAAATCTCTGCATAAGTACTGTTTTAAATGATGCTTTCATTTTCTTTGAAATGTGGCTTTACCTAAAACTTCTATCGCTAGGTAAAGATAACTTATAAATAGTTGCTCTGCTCAGAGAGTATGGATGGTATGAATATGAACATTGAAAACCTATGAAGATCTTATGGTGCCAAAATTTAAGTGGAATGCCTAGAATTTCGTTCTGTCTTTGTGAGCTGGGGTGATCCTTGATTTAAAGAGTGTTGTTTACTGTGTTGGGAAAGTCACCCCGTCTTAATATTTTCAAGAACAATTATCGTATATTTGTATCTTGATTGAGAGACCGTATTCATCCAGACTGTTAAAGGAGAATTATTTGAATGTGACTTGTAACATACATAACAATGAAAAAGTGAAGGCAACTAGATTCAATTGGAGAGGATGGCTGATAGAGAAAGGTGGATTTCCCTAATTTGGTTCTAAAGAATTATTAAATGAACTACTATTTAGTATTTTTCTTAATGAGTTTTATGTTGAAAATTGAGACAAACAAGGACTCAAGGCAACAATATAATGGAGGAAAAAGTAGTGTTCATGACAAAAAAGAAATTGCCAGTTATTAATTTAAGTTTTGTGTCTACTCAAGGGTCAAGAAGGTATGCTTCTTTTGAAATATTGCTTTTTGATTTAAAGAGCGTAATTGTCTTCTTGGCAAATCCTACTTTAGCATTGCATACTTACAACTTGGCATGTTCACAACATTAGAGGCCTGTTTAAGCTTCTGTGATTTACTTTTTTATTTATTTATATTAATTATAGAGAAATTCACAATACAAAAAAGACTACTGTAACCAGTCACATAGAGTTTTCAGGAGGCCTGTGGCCTAATACTAACATATCAAAGTTTAGACATTACAAAATGAAAAAACTTAACCATGATATGAAAGTGACTGTACAGAGCTGAAACGTGCAAATCTGTACTGTGATATGATGCTGAAGCATTGTAACTGTTCCCATCCACTCTACTCTCACCGTGCTTGTCTCACTCCCAAAAACCCAGTGGAGGGGAGACAACTGATACATCTTTTTTAGACCTGACCTCCTCCATGTCAGAGTTCCTACTGGAGTTGAAGTAGATTCTGGCTCCCGGGTGGTCCTCCTTAATTGCTTTACTAGTTTCAGCTGATTCATTGTATTTCTTGTGGTACTCCATCAGCTCCTTATGGAAGGTGTCTGTTATTTATTTGTAAACACAAAAGCATTTTATTATTTGGTTCATCAATCCTTAGGTTTTGGACAGCTTAGCGAGCAGTTCAATGTCTAGCTTCAATGGCTTGGTGGCGTCCTAGAAATGGATGGCATTATGGGCCTTTTCCTCTTCTTGTGAACAGCCAGGAGCACTCTTCTATTTTGGTAAACGAAAATTAGCAAGGAAAGGTCTTTCTTCGTTGGGCAGACTCTGGAACGATGAAGAGCAAGCTCGGTAGACTTGGAAGAAGTCAAAATCAGCCAACAGGTTGAGTTGAGACAGATAACTGCTAACACTAGCCGGAATCCTTTATTTCTATCTAGACATACTTTTAAATCAAGCTGTGATAACAAAAATATTTCCAGCATATATCAGGACACCATACTTTCAAAGTGAGGATGCTACAACATGATCAAATCACATACAGATTTATGGAAATGTGACAAGTAAAATTGAGAAATTCAATTTCCAGAAGTTAGGCAAAACCAGGACACTGCAGGTGCAGAGCATACTAAATTACAATTTCATTGTTTTGTTTTTGTCATCTGATATTTTACGGGTTGCCTCCATGGATGATACCTGTGCTGTGTCATGTTCTAAGACAAGCCTTAGTTTGTACTATTAGGAGCTTATGTCATTGTCCAGTATTTTCATCTATGTGGCAACAGAGGCTGCGTTTCAAAACGTGTCCAGAGAGGAGCTAGTGTGCTGTGCGCATTCTGATGACACTTATCTTTTGTAACCGCCAAGTATGACAGAGAGGAGTATGTGCGACAGAAAGGAATGTTTGTGCAGCTTGGAAAGTAATGGATGTGTTTTCTATATTTGCGGTGATTCCTTTCAAACAGGTGAACAAAACATCACGCGTTTTTGGAGATGTATTTTTTTTTTGAGAGAGTGCTGCAAAAGGAATGTTTTGACAGCTGTGTGTGGGTAACAAAACGTTACACACTTGACACATGATGCAGGAGTATCGAAAATGATTGTATGTTAAAAAAAAAACGTCACTTTGACAAGTTTTTAGACGTTTCTTTAAAAAAAAAACTCCATTTTTGATATACATGTTTTTTTTGAGGATGAAGACCATGGCGAAATTTGCATCGAAATAAAAAATCTTTTCTTGAAGAATGGTAGAAAAAGTTTTTTTGGGCGCTGAGTGTGTTGCATGCACAGCCTTTGATGAGAATATGAAGTGTGTGCTGTCGTAAAAAAGATATGGAGACATATCGATGGGTGGAGCATTTTTGAATAAGGAGTAAAAAGTTTTTCAAAGCAGTGTGCATGTCGTTTTTACTGATGCTTTTGATAAAAATCTGGGTATGCATGTTAATGGGAAAAATATAATGGGTGGACAGAGAGTGTCGCCTTTAACACACAGACTGCATATGCAGTAGTAATTCAGTGTTCTTCAAGGCGTTGGCATGCAATGTATGAGTCACACACGTGAACTGTGTGTGTGCGTGCTAAGTTTTAAATAAAAGGGGAGTACGGAATGCAATGAAAAGATTGAATGAGCTTCAGTCGAGATTACAGACAGATGAACTGCTTTTGTAAAACAAGCTTGATATTCGGGGATTTTAGTAATGTGGTGAAGTTGTCATCGGGAAGTTCATTTTGATCATCTAATTGTGTCTGAAAGTAATTACTTTCTTAGTGATGAATTCTCTGCAAATAGGAACCGTATCTGTGTCTGTTCGTGAATGCATGCATTTGGGAGACACAAAAGTTCTGCGGTTGTGTCTATTGGTTTGATTATCGGTTGCAGTGAGTGTGCGTGGAAGGTGCTGCTACCAACTACTGAAGAGGGGGTTCAAAGACTGAGTATTGCCATTAAAAAGGAGCCATTGAAGTTTTATCTATGTCAGACTAGAATGTTTTTACGCCTCTTGTAAAGACTTAGAACTTATTGTGGTTTTATTTTGTTCAAATCTCCTACTAGAAAGGTTGTAGCCTTTTGAGACAGGTTGGAGCCTGTTTTGGATTGTAATTTTGAAGAGTTGTAGCTCTTGGATGTAAAGGGTCGTTGCCTGATTGAGATTAGTGGTGCTGCACCTCTATTTGATGGGAACAACTATGCCTTTTGGAGTGTTCGCATGAAGACTTATATCATGTCTTTAGGCTGTGATGTCTATCTCAGTCTTGTCAATGGCTATACTATTTCAGCTCAACCTCCTGCGGATGCTGATGGTAAAAAGGAATTTGAGAATAATGCCAAGGCTATGAATGCTATTCTGTGTGGTCTAACCGAATTTGAATTTGTAAAAGTCATGCACTGTACTATAGCAAAAGAAGTTTGGGACAAACGACATAATGCCTATCATGGTGATGACAAAGTTAGGAAGGTAAAAGTTCAAACTCACCAGGCTGTCTTTGAAAGTCTTTGTATAAAGGAAGATGAGAATATTGTTGCTTACTTTATTCATGTTGATGAGGTTGTCAATGCTCTAAAAGGTCTAGGAGAAAATGTAGAAGAGAAAACAGTGGTTCAGAAAATTCTTTGCTCTCTTCCCATGAGGCTTGATGCTAAAGTTTCTGTTGTTGAAGAAATGTCAGATTTGGATACTCTTACAATTGATAAATTGCATGGTATTCTAACTGCCTATGAGATATGAGATGAGGACCACCATTGATGGGACTTCTAAAAATGAATCAGCTTTCAAGGTCTCTAAAAGAAGTAAAGACAAAGAGAAAAAACATAGTGAAAGCTTGGATGAAGATTCTAATGAGGAAATTGCATACCTTGTTAGAAGGCTGAAAAATGGTCTTAACAAAAGCAAAGGCAAACTTGGTTTGAAGTGTTTCAATTCTGGGAAACTTGGTCACTTTGCCTCAAAGTGCCCTTTTGATAAAAAAGATGACAACCAAGATGAAAAAGACTCCAAATCCGGGAAGACTAGGAGATTTGCCAAGAGAAATTGGAAATTTGAGAAGGGCAAAAAGGTGTTGTTTTCAAAGAATGGCAGTGATGATTTTTCAAGCAGTGAAAGTGATTCTTGAATAGATGAAGTTATGTTCATGGCTGTTGATGATTTAAGCTCTGAGGAAAATGATGATGAAGTGGACCTTGAACTTGAATTAATTGCAGCACTAGCTGAGATTAAGAAGCTGAAAAAGAAGAATCAAAGTCTTGTGGATCTTCTACAAGTTGAAAGTGTGGAAAAGTTTAAAATTGCAATGTCTCTTAAAGAGGCTGAAACACAACTAGTTGATTTCTAAAATCTTGAATGAGGAAGCTAAGAAAGTTTGTGAGAATCTTGAAAATAAGATTCAGCTAAAAGAGGAAAATATTACCAAGCTAGAAGCTGAAATTGTTACTCTCAGAAACATAGGTAAATCTTCTATGCTTTCAAGTGAAGAAGTGTCTTTCAATAGTGGCAGCGTATCCTTGGATGATGTTCTTGGCTCTCAAAGACCTACCAAAGACAAGAGAGGAGTTGGCATGCAACTTGAACAAAACTCTTCACCACAAGGAAGTGGTCAGTCTGCATTAAACAAGGTGAAGAAACCTTTTTTCTATGGTTACTGTTTTTCATGCAACTATTTTGGACATAGAGCTGTGGATTGTAGAGCTGCTCCTATAAAGAATTATTTTCAATTTGAAAGAAATGTCTTTAGGAAGTATAATTTAATTTGTTACAGCTGTAACAAGTTTGACCATACTTCAAGATTTTGCAACAGCTATAGTGCAGATTTGTCTTACAATGTTGAACCCAAAAGAAGGACAAAGGTGACTAAAGTTTGGAGAAGAAAAGTTCAAGATGCACCTCTCAAAGCTCTTGTTGTTCAAACAACTCTTCTTGCTAGTAGTGAGAAGGATATTTGGTATGTTGATAGTGGCTGCTCAAGACATATGACAGGTGATTTAAGTAAGTTTCACACTCTCAAGAAAATAAAAGGTGGAAAAGTTAGATTTGGAGGTAGTTCTTCTGCCAAGGTTGCTGACATAGGTACTCTCTTGATAAATAATGATGAAACCATTGTTGAGAATGTTCTTTATGTTGAAGGTTTGAAACACAATCTCTTAAGTGTAAGTCAACTATGTGATCAAGGATATGATCTTATTAGCTTCAACTCAAATTCTTGTACTATCAAAAAGGGAAATGATGTCATAGCTAAGGCAACTAAAGCAGCAAATAATCTTTATATTCTTGATGACTCTAATGATGAAACTTATTGTTTGAGCAAGGTGGAGGATGCTTGACTTTGGCACAAGCGTTTTGGGCATATAAATTTTGATAATCTCATCAAAATCAGTAAAAAAGAAGCAATTAGAGACATGTCAAAGATAGAGAAACCAACTGATGTTATTTGCAAGAATTGTCAAGAGGGAAAACAAACTAGAGCTTCTTTCAAACCAAAAGATCATTTCAGCAGTAGGCCACTTGAGTTAGTTCACATGGATCTTTGTGGACCATCTAGGATAGCAAGTCTTCAAATTGAAAAATATTTTATGTTTCTTATTGATGATTTTTCTCGCATGACTTGGGTTACTTTAAAAAAAAAAAAATCAGAAGTCTTCGATAAGTTCAAGATTTTTAAAACCTTGGTTGAGAATGAAATGGATCTGAAAATTAATGATAATGGAGGAGAATTCATCTCAAATGAATTTGTTAAGTTCTGTGAGCAACATGGAATTAGGAAACAAGTTTCAGCACCTTAAACACCACAACAAAATGGTGTCATGGAAAGAAAAAAAAGAACAGTCCAAGAAATGGCTCGTTGCTTGATGAATGAAAGAAAAGTGAAAGACATTTTTTGGAGGGAAGCTGTCCACACAACAGTCTACATTCAGAATAGAACTTTGTTGAGACTCAAGTTCAACAAGGCTCCATACGAACTTTGGAAAGGTAAACCAACTATTGTTAAATACTTTAAAAATTTTGGAAGTCCATGTTACATTAGAAGGGATGAAGAAAATCTGGGTAAATTTGATTTTAGAGCTGATGAGGGAATCTTTCTTGGTTACTCCTCTAAAAGTAAAGCATTCAAATGCTACAATAAGAGGCTGCATAAATTGGTAGAAAGTGTTAATGTTAAAATACATGAGGTTACTAATGAGTTTGGTGAGCATATGGACAGCTTTGAAGAAGAAAAAACTCAAACCAACACTGCTGCACCTTCTTCTCCTCCTCATATTCAAGCTGTAACAGCTAGCAAAGGTGGTGAAAATAACAAAAGAAAAACTCAATCTGCTCATGAAGATAAAGTCTCTTCTTCAAATGATGCTGAAAACTCACATGTTCATTCCGGGTATGACTCTCAAGGTGATCATGATGTTTCTACTTTCAAAACTCCTTCGAAGTTTGTTCAAAAGAATCATCCAATTGATTAAGTTATAGCTGAAAGAAGAACTAGACATACTAAGAAAGACATTAATTATTTTGAGGATGATGATTTTTCACTCATTTCTATGATTGAGCCTAAATGTTTTGAAGAGGCAGCGGTAGATGAGCATTGGGTTGCTGCTATGAAAGAAGAGTTAGAGCAAATAAAGAAAAGCAACACTTGGGAGCTCGTGCCTAGACCCATTAACAAAAATGTGATTGGTACTAAATGGGTGTTCCGCAATAAGGTAAATGAAGAAGGAAAGATCATTAGAAACAAGGCCCATTTAGTTTGCAAAGGATATTCTCAAGTTGAAGGTGTTGATTTTGGTGAGACCTTTGCACCGGTTGCAAGATTAGAGACAATTAGAATTTTTCTAGCTTTTGCTTCCTTTAAAGGTTTTAAAGTCTTTCAAATGGATGCCAAATCTGCCTTTTTAAATAAGGATTTGATTGAAGAAATTTATGTTTAACAATCGGAAGGCCTTATTACTAACAATTTGGATTATGTTTGCAAGCTGAAAAAGGTTCTTTATGGACTCAAACAAGCTCCTAGAGCTTGGTATGACCGGCTGGTTAATTATTTGCAGCAGCAAGGCTTCAAAAAGGGATATGTTGACAACAATTTATATGTCAAAGAGGAAGGTAACAACATTCTCATTGTTGTGGTTTATGTTGATGATCCGAGTTTTGGTAGTGACAATGTCAAAATGACCAAAACATTTGCTTAATGCATGAAAGATGAATTCGAAATGTCTATGATGGGTGTATTGACTTATTTTCTTGGGCTGCAAATTAATCAATCTTTTGAAGGTGTTTTCATTTCCCAAGCTAAGTATGTTAGAGAGCTGCTTAAAAGATTCAAAATGGAAGACTGCAACCAGTTAGCACTCCTATGGAAACCGGATGTAAACTAATTAAGGATGATGTATCTCCTTCTATTGATCAAACTTTTTACAGATCCATGGTAGGAAGTTTGTTGTTTGTTACAGCCACTAGACCAGATATTATGCAGGTTGTTGGTTATGTTGCTAGGTTTCAAGCGTCACAAGAGCAAACACATGTTCAAGCTGTTAAGAGAATTTTTAAGTATCTAAAAGGCACTGTTGATTTTGGTCTTTGGTTTCCAAAAAGTTTTGACTTCTCTTTATGGCCTATACAGATGCAGATTGAGGTGGCTTCGTGGATGATAAGAAAAGCACTAGTGGGTGTGCTTTCTTCTTAGGTGGCTGTTTGGTCTCATGGCTTAGCAAGAAATAGTCTTGCACATCACTATCTACTGCTGAAGCTGAATACATTGTAGTAGTGTCATGTTTTACTCAAGTAATTTGGATGAAGAACACTTTATGTGATTACAAGCTTGAGTTTATTGATCCTATATGCATTGTCTGTGACAACACGAGTGCCATTGATATCTCTAGAAATCCAGTAATGCATTTCCGCACCAAACACATTCCAATTAAATATCATTATCTGAAGGAGCAAGTTGCTAACAATATGGTCAAGCTGAACTATGTTTGTTCAAATGAACAAGTTGCTGATATTTTTACTAAACCGTTTCCCCAAGATCGCTTTGAGTATCTTCGAAGCAAGCTTGGTGTTCTACTACCTCACTAAAAGGTGTGTTTTCAGCAGGTGGGCTTCATTGTTATATCGTTTTATCGTTTGGGCTGCATTTGTATTTCAGTTTCATGTTCATCGATGTCAAAGGGGGAGTAGATCTTCAGGGGGAGTTGCTTCTATTGGTTCAACTATTCTGGGGGAGTTGTTGTTTCAGCTCTGCACTTTGTTCTTCTCTATACTTGTTGAAATTGCCATCAATGACAAAAAGGGGGAGATTGTTGTGTTTTTGTCATCTGATACTTTACGGGTTGCCTCCATGGATGACACTTGTGCCGTGTCATGTTCTAAGACAAGCCTTAGTTTGTACTATTAGGAGCTTATGTCGTTGTCCAATTTTTTCATCTCTGTGGCAACAGAGGCTGCGTTTCAAAATGTGTCTAGAGAGGAGCTTGTGTGCTGTGCGCATTCTGATGACACTTATCTTTTGTACTACCAAGTATGATAGAGAGGAGTATGTGCGACAGAAAGGAATGTTTGTGTAGCTTGGAAAGTGACAGATGTGTTTTCTATATTTGCGGTGATTCCTTTCAAACGGGTGAACAAAACGTCACACATTTTTGGAGATATATATTTTTTTGAGAGAGCGCTACAAAAGGAATGTTTTGACAGCTGTGTGCGGGTAAGAAAACGTTACACACTTGACACACGATGCAGGAGTATCGAAAATGATTGTATGTTAAAAAAAACGTCGCTTTGCCAAGGCAGTTTTTAGACGTTTCTTTGAAAAAAAAACTCCATTTTTGATATACACATTTTTTTTGAGGATGAACACCATGGCAGAATTTGCATCGAAATAAATTTTTTTTTCTTGAAGAATGGTACAAAGTTTTTTTTGGGCCCTGAGTGTGTTGCATGTGCAGCCTTTGATGAGAATATGAAGTGTGTGCTGTCATAAGAAAGATATGGAGACATATCGATGGGTGGAGCATTTTTGAATGAGTAAAAAGTTTTTCAAAGCTGTGTGCATGTCGTTTTTACTGATGCTTTTGATAAAAATCTGGGTATGCATGTTAACGGGAAAAATATAACGGGTGGACAGAGACTGTCGCCTTTAACACACAGACTGCATATGCAGTAGTAATTTAGTGTTCTTCAAGACGTTGGCATGCAATGTATGAGTCACAAGTGAATTGTGTGCGTGCGTGCTAAGTTTTAAATAAAAGGGGAGTACGGAATGCAATGAAAAGATTGAATGAGCTTCAGTCGAGATTACAGACAGATGAACTGCTTTTGTAAAACAAGCTTGATATTCGGGGATTTTAGTAATGTGGTGAAGTTGTCATCGGGACGTTCATTTTGATCATCAAGTTGTGTTTGAAAGTAATTCCTTTCTTAGTGATGAATTCTTTGCAAATAGGAACCGTATTTGTGTCTGTTCATGAATGCATGCATTTGGGAGACACAAAAGTTCAGCGGTTGTGTCTATTGGTTTGATTATTGGTTGCAGTGAGTGTGCTTGGAAGGTGCTGCTACCAACTATTGAAGAGGGGGTTCAAAGACTGAGTATTGCCATTAAAAAGGAGCCATTGAAGTTTTATCTATGTCAGACTAGAATGTTTTTACGCCTCTTGTAAAGACTTAGAACTTATTGTAGTTTTATTTTGTTCAAATCTCCTACTAGAAAAGGTTGTAGCCTTTTGAGACAGGTTGGAGCCTGTTCTGGATTGTAATTTTGAAGAGTTGTAGCTCCTGGATGTAAAGGGTCGTTGCCCAATTGAGATTAGTGGTGTTGTGGTTTTTACCCATCTTGGGTTTTCCACATGAGAAAAATTCTGTGTCTTGTCTCCTTGCTTGTGCTTGCATTCTCAAATTTGTTTATCGGCATAGGTTGCTTAAAATACTTATTCACCCCCTCCCCCTCTCAGCATTTTTCGGTTTTTCACTCATTTGATGGCAAAATGTTTTGTTTACTTCGAGAAATTACAGCAAAAAGAATCAAGGAATCCTTCTCTCTGAAAGATAGGAAACTAAAAATCTTAGGTGTTGAAGATCATATAAGTTCGACTGTATATACCTAAGACTATATCTTTCAATGTATAAATCTAATGCCATCGAATCTGGAAAAAAATACTGATATATGACACTGATAGGATATACCAATCTATCTCAGGTTTAACAATAGATTAAATTCATATGGTGCTGGGAGATATAAATTATAATTCTCAAAAGTACAAGAGAGAAGGAGAATGATTACATGCCTTTGGAGATGTTATTGATTAGGCAAGCAGAGGCTTTGAAATTGCCCAGACCATTGGACTAAGAGAAAGATTAAGCAAGAAGCCTGGCAAGACACCAGAAGACAGCCGAGAGGATCGACTACTACACTAAAAAGAAAAAAGATAACACATTACAAAACCTTACAATATACCAACCCAAACTCAGGGTGGTTTGAAAGATTGTTCCGAAGATTTTTGCTTTACCACAGTACAAGAATCCTTCTCCCTTAAGCCAGATCCCTCATTCAAACCTGTGAAATATGGAGTTCCTGAATCCTGTACAAGACAAATTGCAGGGACCTAGGCTCTAATGCAGACACTTGAGCCAATCCTAGGCAATAATGTAGACACCTGTGCTAATTTTGGGCACTAAAGCAGCCAATTATGCTGGAGTTGGGTGTTGGAAACCTTCTGAACACGCCTGCAGGGTCAAATTTCACCTCCAAGGGTGCTTGAGTCTGGAGAAAATGCATGACAGTAAAGAGGACAGAAATACATCAGGGCGCAACTGCTCCAAAACTTAAGAAATCTGCCATCTAAGCTAGGGACAGAAAAAGGGGATTAGGCTTTTTGGGAGACTACCTCAATTAGTCCCCTACGAGGTATGTTTCAACTATCAATAACAAAGCCTTGCAAAGATTGGATGTGTGTGCTCCTATGTGGGGTGTTTGTGATGTGTGGAAGATATTGCAATTACAAATAAATCCAGTAGTATGTGTATTTAATAGGTGGTGTGTGCTTGTGCAATGGAGGACAAAAAGTGAGATGAAAATTGCCACTGATATGCTTTAGGGAAGGATTTAGAAGAAGCTAGGTCTTCAACAAGGGTTTATATGAAGGATTTGGTTACAATGGAGGATTGAAAGAGGAGATTGGAAAGAGGAGGTCCCTAGGAAGGAATAGGAAGATTCAACAAGGTGAGGATGTTAATGGTGGAGAGACATGGAAGGAGACCACAAGTGAAGCTTCAGCAATGGAGGATTAGAAACTTGAATCTTGACTTCAATACTTGCCGAGAGAAACTTAATATGGAGAGCGTGCAGAGGAATCCTATTCACAAATTGATTCAAAATGAGTAATGAAGGATTTTATGTTGGGTTTAATTCCAAACTGACTATTGAGAGGGCAACATAGACTAGGCTTTCGAGACTCAAAAGTTGGAATCAATTGGAGTTAATTTGGACTCTATTTTTTGGGTACTTTTGTGATGTCCCCTTTCTAAAATAGGATTTGATAATAAATAATAAAATAAAAAATAAAAAACAATAAATAAATAAATTATATAATATAATATAAATTAACGAAATTTAATGAAAGGTCAAGAGATATTTGATGAAGAGTTGTGACTCCCTCAAAATAAGATATAAACGGGAGGAGAGTTCATTTCAAAGGGATATGGAGGAAGGAAGAAGACGAGAGCATATGAGTTAAAGAAGGATTAATGGAAGAAGAAAGGAACAGGAAGAAAATAAGGAAGTGACTCTTTCAAAAGTCAGCAATGATGAAGAGTTGTAACTCTTTCAAAGGGCTGCGACTCTTCGAAAGGGTTGCAGTTATGAAGGGTTGTGACTTTTCAAAAGGGTTGTAATTATGAAGGGTTGTGACTCTTTGAAAGAGGGACAATTATGAAGGGTTCGCGACCCTTGCCAAAAAGAAGACATGATGAAGAGGTGTGACCTCTCCCTCATATGGTTTGATATAAAACGGACAAGGATTCATTTGAAATGGGCATCCAAAAAGGATGAAGGAAATAAAAAGAAAATAAGTTTTTGTTTTGTAATCAGATAAGAAGGAATTAGAAGTACAAATCTGATTTAAATAAGAAATGTAGAGCTGATTGTAAAAGGTTGTGTCCCTTTCAAATGTTAGAAATAATAAAGAGTTGCACTCTTCCAAAGGGTGCTAATGGTGAAAGGTTGTGTCTCTTGCCAAAGGGTATTTATGATGAAAAGGTGTGACCTCGCCCTTACATTGAGAGATATAAAGGGAAGAAGGTCCATTTGAAGAAGAGGGCAGAGGGGATTAAATAAGAAATGGAATACACAGTAGATTTAAATACATACATTGGGGTCTTGGAATATATGCATGATACTAGAATTCAGATTTATATGACAATCATGTTTCATATCACTAATATGCATATACATTCGTAATACATGAAAGACCAATATAATTAATGGCCTAGTTCTTAGTCTTCCACTAATGCCTTCGTAAGAATATGGCATTTGTGTAAGGAGAGGCAGAGTAATTCCTCACAAGATGAGTAATTCCCAAGATGGGGTAAGGACATGTGTTTTTGAAGCCTTGAGGGAGAAGTCCCAAGATGGGTATGAACATGTGTTCTTGAAACCTTGAGGGAGCCTACTTGTAGATGGTTTCCAAGCGCCCTAGCACAGTAATTCCGCAGTCCTCTGTTTAGGTTAGGGAAGTAGTGAGGACAAACCCTAAATATAATTGGTTTTTCTATTACATTATGAAGAATTAGATGTTTTCTAATCTCAATAACTTAATTTAAGGCATAATAATATATAATGATGTATGTTGATTATTAGGAAATTGATAGCTTCCTAGTAAGGGACATTACAAAGATTAAGTTTCTAACAATGCATGTATTGTGTGTACACTTCATGTATGCTCTGTGTCTTCATACATTTATGTGTATACTTCATGTATGCTTCGTGTCTTCATATATGCATATGTATATTTCGTATTTTTAAGTGTATGCTCCATGTGTGGTTCTTCTTTGGTTGATCTAGATTAAGAGAATAACTAGAGTGAACCCGAAGATATGAATTTATTGGCAAAAGTTGGTCAAGTTCAAATTAGTTTTGATGCCATTACAAAGATTGCCTTTGACCCTTTTCTCTAGAAGTTGAGAGGAAACTTGACTTAAAATTGCAAACATTGCAAATTCTTAATGCATTGGTTAATATCAAAGTTGCGCAACAAAAGCTACTCAGTGAAATATTTGTATAAAATAGCAATGTTGCAAAAGGGTGGACTGTGATGTCCCCTTTTTGAAATAGGATTTAATAATAAATAATAATAAAACTTAAAATAAATAAAAAATAATAAAATAAAATATAATATAAATTAACTAAATTTAATGAAAGGTCAAGAGATATTTAATGAAGAGTTGCAACTCCCTCAAGCTAAGATATAAAAGGGAGGAGAGTTCATTTGAAAGGGATATGGAGGAAGGAAGAAGAGGAGAGCATGGGAGTTAAAGAAGGATTAATGGAAGAAGAAAGGAATGCGAAGAAAATAAAGAAGCGACTCTTTCAAAAGGGAGCAATGATGAAGGGTTGTAACTCTTTCAAAGGGTTGTGACTCTTCGACTTTTAATTATGAAGGGTCGTGACTCATTGAAAGGGTTGTGAATATGAAGGTTTGTGACTCTTCGAAAGGGTTGTAATTATGAAGGGTTGTGACTCTTCAAAAGGTTTGTGACTCTTTGAAAGGGTTGTAATTATGAAGGGTTGTGACTCTTCAAAAGGGTTGTAATTATGAAGGGTTGTTCTTTTCGAAAGGGTTGTAATAATGAAGGATTGTGACTCTTTGAAAGAGGGACAATTATGAAGGGTTGTGATTCTTGCCAAACGACGGACATGATGAAGAAGTGTGACCTCTCTTGTATATGGGAAGCTTATAAAAGGGACAAAGATTCATTTGAAATGTGCATCCAAAAAGGATGAAGGAAATAGAAAGGAAATAAGTGTGTGTTCTCTAATCAGGAAAGGAGGAATTAGAAGTACGGATTTGATTTGAGTAAGTGCAGATCTGATTGTGAAAGGTTGTGTCCCTTTCAAAGGGTGCTAATGGTGAAAGGTCGTGTCTCTTGCCAAAGGGCATTTATGATGAAAAGGTGTGACCTCTCCCTCACATTGAGAGATATAAAGGGAAGGTCCATTTGAAGAAGAGGGCAGAGCGGATTAAATAAGAAATGGAATACACAATAGATTCAAATACATACATTATGGTCTTGGAATATACACATAATACTAGAATTTGGATTTATATGACAATCATGTTTAATTTCACTTATATGCATACGCATTTGTAATACATGAAAGACCGATATAATTAATGGTCTAGTCCTTAATCTTCCACTAATGTCTTCATAAGGATAGGGGGTTTGTGCAAGCACAGACAAAGTAATTCCTCACAAGACGAGTAAGTCCCAAGATGGGGTAAGGACATGTATTTTTGAAGCCTTGAGGGAGAAGTCCCGAGATGGGTATGAACATTTGTTCTTGAAACCTTGAGGTAGCCTACTTGTAGATGGTTTTCAAGTGCCCTAGCGCAGTAATTACGTTGTCCTTTGTTAGGATTAGGGAAGTAGTGAGGAAAAGCCCTAAATATAATTGGTTATTTATCGCATTACGAAGAATTAGATGTTTTTTAATCTCAATAACTTAATTTAGGGCATAATAATATATAATGATGTATGTTGATTATTGGGAAATTGATTGCTTCCTAATAAGGTACTTTACAAAGACTAAGTTAAATTTCCATTTCCAAGCACAATCCAAACCCTAGTTGGGATTTTTAGGGAAAATCAAGTAAAGTCCCAGTTGGGGACATTACAAGTTTTTGTCCTATACAATGCTCAAATGCATTTTGTCCCAATATTGAATTTTGACTGTAGACTTTTAGGGATGGTTCTAAGAATGAAAATAGGTCTAGGAGATTACAATTTTGATCAATTGAAGAACTTGCAACCTGTTGAATTTGCATATAGTTGCCAAGAACTCGGTGAAAAAATTTGCAACTTTTTTGGTTGGCAAGTAAACATGGCAAAAACTCGCAGTTTTAATTGTCGAGTTTTTGACGAAAACTTGGCAAGTTTGAGCCAAAACTTCGGCCGCAACAACATAAAAGAGCTGAACGATAAAAATGCCATTCTAGTTTCATTTTTTGTGATCTCCTTTACTTCTAAAGTGAAAAAACAGCCTCTCAACCTTCTTTGAGGTCATTTGTAGTGATTTTGTGCCGAATTAGATGTTTTCTAATCTCAATAACTTAATTTAAGGCATAATAATATATAATGATGTATGTTGATTATTGGGATATTTGATAGCTTCTTCGTAAGGGACAGTGCAAAGACTAAGTTAAATTTCCACTTCCAAGCACAATCCAAACTCTAGTTGGGAATTTTAGGGAAAATCAAGCAAAGTCCCAGTTGGGGACATTATAGCTTTTTGTTCTACACAGTGCTCAAATGAATTTTGGTTGCAAACTTTTAGGGATGGTTATGGGCATGAAAATGGGTCTAGGAGACTACAATTTTGATCAATTGAAGAACTTGCAACCTGTTGGATTTGCATACAATCATTGATGAAACACTTGCCAAAAACTTGATGAACAAACTTGCGAGTTTTTTTAGAATTCAACGCAACAACATAAAAGAGGTAGAAGGCAAAAAAGGCTTTCTAATTTCATTTTTTGTGATTTCTTTTGCTCCTTGAGTGAACAAACAGCCTCCCAACCTACTTCGACGTCATTTGTACTGATTTTGCACCGAGTGAAGGTTTGAAGTGGATTTCAAAGCAAAATTGGATTCTCAGGTAGGCTTTTTGATTTTTGTCTTTGTTTTTTTGAAACATATTTTGTTCAATCTAGATCTATAAAAAATCAACAATGGACTCACTTGAGTATTCTAAATTGATTTAGAGTCCAAAGAACAAGATTTATCACTATTTTTTGACAATTTTTATTGATTGATAAGTAGGAGATATTTTCCACAAGTCAAATTGTGATATTGCTATCAGGATTCAATTGTGTAGTTTTTTGAGTGAAACTCATTAACCCATGTTTCATGAGTAGTGGTTCACAAGAACCCATCTCTCATGAGAATGAATGGAACACTTAGCACCCATCTCAATACTACTCCAGCTTGAGTGCGCTTAATTACAAAGTTTTCTCCATGGAAAATATCTCCTACTTATCAATTGATGAGCTTAAGGGGCTTTCTAATGAATGGTTCATAAGACACAACACTTGGTAAAGGTTTTGCAAATGGGGTTGCAAGCAGAGTGGGTTTAACCATGGAGGAAACTCTGTAGTTAAGCGTGCTCAAGTTGGAGTAGTACTGGGATGGGTGACCTCTCGGTGTCTCACCTCTGTGAGCATCACCTAGGTGCAATGAGTGCTAAGTGTTCCATTCATTCTCATGGGAGATGGGCTCTTGTGAACCACTAGTCATGAAACATGGGTTCTTGTGAACCACTACTCATGAAACATGGGTCAATGAGTTTTATTCAGAAAACTGCACAATTCAATCTAATAGCAATATCACAATTTTTATTGATATTTTCATCGTTTTCTCAACTTTTCAATTTTTTTCAAACCCTAACACTTTTAAAAAAATTTGAGCTTTTGTTTTTGAAAAACAATTTGATTAGATTAAATTTTTAATGATTTCAACTAGTCTAAATTTATTTAAACTAATTTAGGTTGTTTGCTAATTTTTTTGTTAAAATATTATCTTTTGCTATCACTTCATATGTGTAGGCTAATTTATAATGGTTAATAGAGAAGGTTCTACATTTGATTTAGCTCAATGGTCTACCCCCTCGGTGTCAATACTGTCATCTAGATTTGTAGACACTCACCCCAAAGGAGCTAGAGACAAGGCTTGGAAGTATGCCTTTGAAGAACCAGAACTTGAGCTAGTTTTTTGCATTAAATGTGAAAAAGTATTTCATTGAGGCATAAACCGCCTCAAATACCACCTTGCAGGCATCACTAAGCTTGATGCCAGGGGTTGTCCTAGGACCAGTGAGGAGATAAAAAGAGAACTAAACGCTATACTTGCAGCCATGAAAGAGATAAAATTGCAAGGGGAGAGGGCAAAACTAGCCATAGTAGCATCCATAGCTGCTTCTCAAGGTGCTCTAGTCAACCTTGAATCAAATGTAGAAGCACTTCAGAGCATAGTGGGTTCTCTTCATGGCCCATGTATCCTTAAATCCATCAACACCTCGGCCACCACTTCAGCTACTTCTAATAGAGCAGTGGCATCAGTGCTGCCATCTATAAGTAATTATTTTGTGCCCAGAAGCACATTTGGAGCACAACCATCATTAGAGGCAACTGGGTGGAACAAGGAGGTAAATGAACATGCAAACATTGCATGTGCTGATTTCTGGTACTTTAACAACATCTCTTTTAATTTGGTAGATAATCTTATGCCAAGTTTGTAGTTCATCCAGTTGTGAACGCAATTGGAGCTTGTTCGAAGCCATTCACATGAAGAAGAGAAATAAGTTAGCTCATAATTGTCTCAATGAACTTGTCTTTGTGTAATATAATCTTTGCTTGCGTCTAATGAAGGTAGAGGAATATCAGGTGGTCCAATTGATTTGGATGATATAGATCCTTACAATGATTGGACAACGCAGGAATAGCCTCCATTGTCTACCAAGGATGACATCTATGATTTGGAGAGGCATGCAATGGGGGAGGGGGTGGGTGGATTTGGATTCACATTGGATGACATTGAGGAGGATGAGGAGTCAATGGTCAGTGCTAGTAGCATCTGCATCCAGGATGGAGGTTGAGCCACAACCTTTTGTTCTAAGTGAGGTAATGTAGCCACAACGGACTCCTAGGACTAGACACTTTAGTTCTACCCATCCCTTAGTTTTTACTAGACTTGGGAAGAGGAAGATGTAAAATGTTTTGATGTAGTATCTACTTTTTGTTTTACAAAAACAATTTGCTTTATAATTTTGTTTTAGACTATTAGGCTATCAACCATCAACATTCCACACTAGAATGCCATCTGTACCCAATTTGTATTTAAATCAATCATATATAAGTAGACTCAGCTTGTTTCTTTTGTGTACTCATTTATTGACTCATTGGATGCATCTCATTGAATTTTGTGAAAAAATGCATTTCTAATTAAATTGAAGCAATTTTTTAAGTTGCTGATTTTTTTGGTGAGTTTTACCGAGTCACATTTTTGGGCCTTGTGGAGTTTTCATTAAGTCCAAAATTTTCAACTATGGATACAATATTTACAATTATAAAACATAGATTATAGCATATAGTATTGAAAAAAAATGAGGAAGTTAAAAATATAAAGATGCATACTTGAGAGTTGAGAGTGAAATTTTATTGCAAAAGCCTTGGCCATATAAGTACCACCACTTATGAGTATCTTTCTTGTACTTGGCTCAAATGGTGTAAACATCATGATTCTTTGAAGATATGAATTGGCCAAACTTAGTTAAGTGAACACTTTGTATATCTTAATTTGGGAATTTTCCTCTAGATGCAATCTCTTACCTAGTAACAACCTCTTCATCTCTATATGGTCCCACCCTTTTTGATAAGGAAGGTATCTTTGTGCTATGATATTTTGCGGACAAAACTAATGCTAGAAGGTTGTGGTCATCTTGTTCCAATAGTCATGATCTATTGCACCTTTTTGAAAAAATGATTCTTTGTATTCATGTTCCTTGACTACTACTATGGTCATATTTTTCAATCATGGACTTTGTGCCAATATGAAATTTCACTCAAATATGTTTGATCTGTATTAGCATAGCTATTCATACACATGATGGGTTAGTGAAATTCAAGGCATATGCCCCAAAAACCTGCCATTCATTTTCTAGGACCAATGTGTCAAAGTTTTGGGATTCTTTGTGTGATTGTGTCCATACACTCCAAAGAGTGTTGACTACCATGATGCTCAATGCCTGTGGTACCTCTATAAGTTGTTTCAAGACTATTTAGTGTGATGTGAATTGAGTCTTGACAACTTAACATCGTGTAAAAATTAAAACAAATTAAAAAATTAGAAAGTAGAAGACATAATAATAAATAAATAATTAAAATTAACTTCAACATCTCAAATTTGGAGGTGGTCTTGAAGATGCCTAGTGACATATCCCTCGCCTCATTTTTTAAGGCCTTTTCCAATGGGCCTCTTTTATGAGAAAGAAAAGGGTTATTCTCTTCTTAGGAAGATGATGATGGCATGATAGGATGTGGGCCAACTAGTTGTGTTAAGTCAATGGGAAGTTTTTGCAATCCTTTCTTGGAAAGAGGATGTACTCTTTTTTTAAAATTTTTTTGTTACTACTTATTTATCATTTTGGCATCCTATTGTCTGTTTCCCTTGGCACTATTTTTATTCAGTTTTGGACAAACTCTTATCTCTAAGCATGCCATAGCATGTAGGGGAGCTTTCAATTGACTACATGAGCTCTTATATTCATTCCCACCAAAGATGGCATACTGGCTGAGTACTTGCCAAGTTGGGGAATACTTGCTGAGTGAAATACAAAATTAACTTTTCCCATATTTTTTTGCCAGAAAACTTGCTAAGATTGATAAAAACCTCTCCACACACATTAATATGTGTAACACGAAAATAACACAATTTTGTTTGGAAAAATATAGTTAAAAAAGTCACAGTTTTGCCTTATAAATGCACAAACCTCTCTCACGCTTCCTCACATAACACTCGGTGAGCAAATATTCTTCATAAAAATGTGCCAAATACCTAATTTCTCTCTTAAGTGATAAATTTTTAGGAATATGAGAACATATATTTTGTGATGATTAGCCTTGAGAAAGTGCTACAATATGTTGAGAGATTAGATTTTGCTTTCAAATTTTGTCATAATATGCATTATGAGAACGTGCCATTTTGATGTGAAGAACAGTTTAAATGTGGAAATTTCCACAAATATTTTCCATGGAAAGATTATACCCAATAAGAGGGGAGAGGTGCCTTAGTGGACATTCAAATTTCATATTGTCTAGAGAAGATAGGTGAAAAGGAGGGGCTTGCTACTTCCCTTTTTTGTCTAGAATCAATACGAAGTGATGTGTGAGGGAAAGCTAGAATCTGAAAATGGAGTGCTTAGAGGTGACAAGAAGAGAATCTTAATACCATGTTTTGGAATCCTGAATTTCCATAAAACTGTGGCTAGTGTTAGCCAGTGGTGCAACTTCCTAGGTATCTTTTCTTGGTTTGTTTGCTAATGGCCCGAGGACAGGTATTTTTTGTTACCTTGTTCCAAGTTATGGATGCTTTGATTGAAGTAGTGACGAATATGATGTATATATAATCAAATTTCTTGAGGTACAAGTGAGGCCATTAATGTCTAGTCATGTTAGTTCTGTTTTTTAACACTTGCTATGCTTGGACAAGGATGTCATTAGATTCCTTTCTTTGTTCTCACAACCAGAGCGTTATTGTTGATGTATTAGCAGGTCATATCTGCCCATCTTATGAGCTGCTAGATATTATAAAAATGTTTTGATCTATTATAAAGCTTTTGACCATTTTCAAAAAAAATGTGGACTGCGGTTTGTCATCTGAATTTTCCCTATTCTTCAACTTTGAAGGTTGAGATGTAAGGCTACCTGTGGTGCTGCAAAAGGGATTTTTGTAGCATGGATTCACAATTTTACATATGTTCCTTGAAGATTTAATGGTAGGTTTGTGCAAAAGAATAATTTGTTACCATATACTAATATGTAGCAGACATTGAATATGGTGCACGATCATGTATCTTAGATCTTCTTTCTTGAATCGGAAAAGGAATCCTGTTCTGCCCCAAACTTGATGTACATCATTCATGTAGTATAACTCTCAGTTTATAACAAAAAATAATGCATTTTATTACAGAACTGATTCATTACTACATACTGTTGATCTTATACCTCTGTTAACTTTTTAGGGTGAAAGTGATGTGCCTTTGGGATCAGTTGCTGGTACCCTTCAGGTATTTTTTGACTATAAGTTATCTCGAACAATTTGCTTATCTCAATTGAAGCTATTCTTTTGGTCTTCTGTTTCATAGGGAATTTCATGCATTTTTTTGGAAGTCAAGAATTTCCTTCTGAGTGTACCATAATCAATACCTTTTCTTTTGTATGTGAAATCCATTCTTTAGAATATTCTTAATTTTTTATATACATACATAAAGATCTATATAAGGGACTTCCTGATATTCTTCTGGTTTACATTAAGTAGCTGTATGTGGATGTCCATTTTATTTTTATTTTTGTGGTAGATTTACTTATTATCTTCGTGATTGCCAGACACATGCAAGAGACATAGCTCATTTCATCAGATATGAAGTTGGAGTTCCTCCTATATTGGTTGGACATTCGTTTGGAGGCCTGATCGTACAGTATTATCTATCGTATATCAATATTAACATGTCTTTCATGGAGTTTGGAGGTGAGTTTAGATTGGGGAAGTAACACTATGCTAAGGTTTTCATTTAAGTGATGTTAATGTAGATTTTCACTATGTCACTTGGTTGCTACTTGTTATGGTCTTATATCTGGGAATGTAGTTGCTAATAATATATTTATATTAACAAGTATAATGTATTGAATAGCATATTTTATAGAACTATCTTCACTGAGTTATATCTCCTGGTTCACATTTGTGTTCTCAGGAATCATTTTTCTTCTTATTCCTCATTTATAGAGACAATGAAATGCCGCTTGATATGCAGGCTTGGAAGAACCATATCCAACCCTTGCAGCAGCTGTTCTTGTCTGTTCGGTACCTCCAACTGGCAATAGGTGAATATTTTCATTACTGTTTTGTTAGCTTTCATCTTCCAATGCAAATACAATTACACATTTTGCTATGGTCACTTCTATTTGTAGTTGATGATCTTTCTTCTACTCTTTTCTTGCCTAATTTTTATGTTAATATTGTCATTTGTTTCATTAAGAGTTTAGTGGGTTGGTGTGGCGTTATCTTTTGTCAAAACCTTTGGCTGCTTTTAAGGTGAGTGTAAGAGTACACAGAATTGGCATGTAATTTTTATTGTTTTGCATTTCTTCCATATCATTTTTATTATCTTGAATTACATTGGAGTTTGAGTATGCACAGAATATATGGAGACCTTTTAGTCTGTGGATATTTGTGTATTAATAAATGCCATAACTTGTTCACACTTAGTTTTTTTAATATGATCAGTTTCTTTAACATGATCCATTTGTTTTTGTGCTTATTAATAAGTGCACATATTCTGCATAACTTTAGGTTTTAGCCCCTCCCATGTTCAATGTAATCACTAATCAACAACCAGACATCTACTGTCAAGATATGGTTGCTTCAGTTTTTGTATAATTTAAACATTTCAAATTTCAGACGCATATTTAAGTTCTGCAAAAATTTGATCTTCCGTTGAGTTTTAGTTATTTCAGATTTTGTGTATATTTAAGTATTTTGAAATTCAGACCTAAACTTAAATGGTGCAGAAATTCACTGTAGGTCACGTTAAGCTTAGCAGCTAAATAATTTGCTAATTTAAATATTTCAAATTTCAGAGTCTCAGACCCTAATTTAAATTCTATAGAAATTTGATCTTGCAGATCATGCAAACAACAATAAAAAATCTTCTGTTAGGTTGTAATTGGTACAGATTTTGTGAATATAAAGTATCTTGAAATTTAGATCCAAACTTAAATTGTGCAGAAATTTCATTTCGCAGGTCACACTAAGCTTGGCAGCTAAAGCATTTGCTACTTCTGTGTCTTTATGTCGAGAGACGTTCTTCTCCCGAGACATTCCAGATCTGCAAGTTGAGAGGTAAAGTTGCATTTCAACATTAGTTTAGACACCTAATATAAACTTTAATGGGCTTCTATATCTTTAAAGACAACTGACTATTTAAGTTCTCTCATCCATATTTAAATTGATTCTTAGTCATAGAATATATGCATGTATGTAAAATCAGAGATTTCTGTAGGTAAATTTTTATATATTATATATATCGAGAATCAACTGTGTTCTATTCTCTTTTGTTTCCAATATTTTAGGTCAATGTGTAGATCCCTCTTTAGGGATATTTCCATAGGTAAATTTTGATATATATCATCAACTGTGTTTTGTCCACTTTTGTTTCCAATATTTGAGGTCAACACATAGATCCCTCTTTAGGAATTTGGATCTTTTGATGGGTTTATATACATATTACATACATACTAATGGCAGTTATAAGAATATTTCGTAATATGGAATGTCACGATGACCATTTATTGGAATAATTTATCTTTTTCATTGCCATTGCACCTTGTTCTTATTAACACTTTGGATTACGGGTCACTTTGTTTGATTCAACTGCCGACAATCATCCCTGAATGTTATTCTTGTGCTGTTTCTTTTCGATTGTCTGATCTTCCCCAGCCAAGATATTTTCTTTTTTGATGTGAATCTCATGTTTAGACACAAGGAGCTGTTCTGCTAGTGCGAAATTCACAGGCCTTTTGGGTCAAAGATACCAACAGAATTCTTTGATCCTGTTTGAATAGATCTTCTAGATTTACCAGGTGAGCACTGTCATGTACATGCTACAGTTCAGTTTAGTGTCCAATGGGGCTCTTGTTAATTGGAATTTCATCTTAGTGACATTGATAGGTACGAATATTATTTGATTGCCATACATTGTAAGATCTTGGGAGATTTTAGTTCTCATCCTCCCAATGCAAGGGAGAAAGGTCCTTCGCCTTGATTTATTTTTTTCATTTTCATTGCAGGTTTGAGACTTTTTATAAACATTTTGGAAGGCTTTATTGATTTGTTTATTTTTGAAGCCATTTTCTCCTTGGATGTTGGTAAGGTAATCCTGGTCCTGTTTGCAATAACCACCATTTGCTGTTATCGGGGTCCTTATAGCAAGTGATTTTAGTACATAGGCTTTTTCTGTTGGGTGACTTTTTGTTTGGTACAACTTTCAAGCAAACATATCACCTTCTTTCTTTTATAAGAGAAAGTCAAGAAAAGGAGACACCCATCAACTTCACACTCCATAGGGAATTTTATATGTTCTCAAAGACTGTTGAGATGTTTGAGAAGTCTTCATTCCTTGTCTTTTCCATGATGCCAATAAACACATCATCTGTGAATCTCTTCCACTAATCAGGTTTTTCCATTTAGGTAGTAATTGCTTTCCAATTCTTCAGCTAACAGGTTCAGTACAGATAGTGAGAAGGCTTATTCCATTGCTACCTATTTGTTTGTTCATAGATGTCACTTTCAAAGCTGAAGAAATTTAATGTAAAGCACACCTTTACCAGCTTCATTTCATTGGAAAGTTGTGATGGAAGTGTAAATTTTTTTCAAAATGTAGCCATTGTGTTTTTTATTTTTATTTTGAGGATTTAGGATAATTCTCACGGGATCCATGATTTCTTCTTCTGCAGGTATCAAGAGCTACTAAAAAATAGCTCAGTCGTGCCACTATTTGACCTGAGAAAGCTTAATGCATCTTTGCCGGTTCCTCCACCACCAAAGGGTGCACCACCCATCCTTGTAATGGGTGCAGCAGATGATTTCATAGTGGTAAATTTTGCCATCAATTAACCGTTTAAAAAGCAATTGTGGTAGATAATAATAAAAAAACATTTAGTATGCATAATTAATGTGAAATCATAATAGTTTGTAACTTTGCATTACCTTGTAGTTTTCCATTTTGCTAAATAGTAGTGTTAGGGAAAAACCTGTGAGGACTTTATGTTGATTAGGGACCCATGATTCAGGAATCTGGACTAGTTGAATAATGTGGTTTATATTAATCCTCTTTTGACTTAAGAAGGTGAATGATAGCATGGAGTCATGGACTTGGTTATATTATGCCTCCCAATAATGAATCTTTCAACGATGATTAATATTATTAATATCTGGATGAATGCTTATTCAGATTAATGTTTAGTCAGACTAATGTTCATTCAGATTTATGATTTCCTAAAGTATCTTGTGAAGCTTGATGACTTGATGAATTGGTCTAAGTATGTAAGGAAATTCCAAACCAAATATAAAGGGGGTACTCCTTTTCACAGGGAATTTCATTGGTTCTTAACTTCTTGGTGATGGTGCAATATAATGACCCCATTTTTAGGTTCTCTTGTAGTGCAGTTGGTGCTGGCTTCTGGGTTGGTGTCATCATGACTAGGGGCGTATTCAGTGTCACCAGTGTGTTTAGAAAGATTGATGGAGATGAATAACACTTTCTAGAGTGATTTTGGACAACTTGTTCGGGATTGACTATTTTTAGTAAGTGTTAATTTGGACAACGATTGGCCAGTTGGAAGTTTTAGTTGCCTTATATTTTTAGTAAGGGCTATTTTGGGTAACTTCTATTTTAGGCAACTAGTCATAGCTTCAATCTCCTCTTAGCTGTAGTATGCAGAATATTCGGTTTTAGGGTTTGGATAGCTTGGGTTATTTTTAGCATATTACTATTTATAATAAGTGCTATTTTGGGTAACAGGTCTTAGTCTCAACCTTCCCTCAACCTCAGAGTGTAGACTCTTCAATTTTAAGACTTGGTGAATTTCCTAAGGCTGGCAACTATTATTTTATTATTTCACTTAAATATTTTAATAAAGTGACTTTATCACTTAAGTGAAACAAAATGGACCTTAAAGTTAAGGAGGTAAAATAATATTTAAATATCATTTTAAGTGGCCTCCTAAAGTGCAAAGAAAATAAAAGATTTAAATGATATTTGAAAGAGCAAAAAGGGGCGTTCACTTAAGGAGGATAAGTGAAATATTTTAAATGGGCAAAGGTTATTATTACATTCTATCTGAGTTTCCCTAATTTCTCATTGAGATTCTATATATAGGGGTTATTGCCTTCATTTGAGATATATTGATTAAGTGATTTCTCATTTTTCTCTTTAAGAAAACCCTATGTGGTTTTGGAGATTGGACTTGGTCCATCTCAGGCTTTGTTAGGACAAAAACCCTTGGCGAGAAACATCTTCTATGTTGGTGAAAGATCCAATCTGGAGGTTTTCTTTGTGATTTTATACAAGAGTCGCAGTTGAGCTTATTTGTGGAGTTTCATATTCAGTTTTGCTAGAGATTATTGCACATCAGACTTGTGGAGGCTAATTTAAGGGATATTTTGAGGAATTGTTTGCTGTTAGTATTTTCCTTGGCTGGTTGTACCATATTTGCAGCTGGCGTTACCTTTCTTGGCTGTGGCATTAGTTTCCAGAGCTTATAATTGGGTTTTGACATTGATTGTTTTTCTTGGAGTGGTCCCTAGGGTTCCTATTTCATTTTCTTTCAATTTTATCAGCAAAACTCATTCCTACTTGTGCTGTCCATGTCTGGGAGCTTACTAGAGCTGTTTGCAAGTACAGAAATTTATCGAAGTCAATCAAATTTTCTAGGTATGCTTGAAATGGCTTTATAATGCAATTTTATGATCTGGGTAGTTCTTATGCTCATGAAACATTGTAATATCAGTTCTGAAATAAATTTTGGTTGAGGGATATATTATTGTTGTGAAAACTACTTATGCATTCCGTATATTTCTCTAAACACTCAAATTGAAAACTATACATTGCATGCAAATAGTTTAACAAAATTACAATGACTGAAAGAAGTTGCAAAAAAGGTTATAGTAAATAGGGCTGCACATTACATGCAAGTGGAGCCCTACAATAGAGAATGTTAAGAGATTGTGTCAATTATTAGGACATCAAGAACTACCAGACTGCCTAATATAATTGGAAAAAGCAGGAATTTAGGATAATGAACCTGGAATTAATAAACAAAGTTTATCAAGAAATTCTCGTGGAAATAGAGGTGCATGGGAAGATTGCCATAATTGGCATGGAACAAATTGGTGAATGGTAGAGAAAAGGGCTATCAAAACTGGTAATTGGTCAAATATTGAGGAGGCAGAAATGCCAACTTGATTAGGCACATTGCTATAAGAAAAGCCAAATAGAAGAGTGGTTTGGAAAGTTTGAGGAACATTTTAAATTGCATGATAGAAGAAAATTTTCAACAAATATTTCAATAGTATGCCACTTAAGTTGGTTAATGAAATTGCAAATGGGAGAGTCTAGAAAACTAGTATAATTATGAGGAGGAAAAACTAGTTGAAGGCTATTAAAACCATAAACAAACAAGCATAGAAGTTATGCGGATAAGCAAAGGAAATGTGTATATTTAGAAAAGGGGAGTAGATCAAGGCTTTGGTAAGGTATACTACTTGTGTTGATTCTTGCAATGTTGAGTTTGTGCATATAGTCTCTATGTGTGTGTAAATTTTATTTTATTTCGATGTGCGTGCAAGTTGGTGATATGACCACTCCTTCAATTAAGTATCCTACAGTTGCAGCTGGCATATGGGAAGATAAAACAAACGGTGATCAGCTTTAAAGCCATGGTGGGTTTGGTTGTAGCCACCACTTTGGGAGTTTGATTGTAATTGTCATCATTATATATGACATGATGGAATTCCAACACCTTGGTTGTAGTTAGGTAAATTAATACTGCTTGGGTAGGATAGGATATAGTTGCCACTAATTGGATGGTGGAACTCCATGCTAACTTATATCCTAAACAACCATATTGATTGTAATCAGATGATGACCATCTTGGTTGTAGTGGGATGGTGGTCATCACATTTGCGGCTAGATGATGCCACCTTCATTGTAGCAAGGTAGAATTAGTTCTAGATGAGTTTTCTCAATCACTTGTATTAGATCCCAATGCAGTGGTTGTCCCTCGACATCAGCCCAGACCCCACTGATCTATGGGGTAAAATGTATCACAAAGATCCTTTGCCACCACTCTCTGGTGTTTGCTCTCGTCGCTTAGGTGGCTTTTATTAATGCAATTTTCTCTCTGGGCTCTGCTCGTGTGTTTCTTGTTCTTCAAGCTTCGCCCATTTTGACTTTTGAGGGGTGATCTTGCATCCCCCTACTCTTTTCTTTGAATAGTGTACTTTATTATATATAAAAGGAAATTGCCACGCTATTCATAAAAACAAATTATTTAGTACTTCTTAGTTATTGTCTAATATTATTTAATATTTTAAAAATAATACTTAAAAACTATTAAAAATATATAAAATGTTTTTATATTAAATAAAACATTTTATTTAATTAAAGAGATGAGCCCCATTTTATGGAATTGACCCCTTAAATGGACCACACCTTATTGAGGTGCAATTCAATTAAGTGGATCTCACCCCACTTTTCAAAATGTGCACCCACTTAAATGGGAAGAGGGAGGGACATAGTTATCGCCTCCCACCACACTTAAAATGCAAAAACTAATTTTCTCTACTCATTTGGGGTTTTCCATATTGAATCCAATTGAAGAAGGGTTTTGCCGTGAAACTAGTCTTGGATTGATTTACCTAGCAACATGAGAAGTTTGATGTAACATTTTTACAATGCAATAAAATCTTGCGTGAATTTTTTCATGTTTATTACAGATTTTTTCAAATAATCTCTTTTCAATGCAGCGAGTGAATTCACAAATTTAAATAACTGTAAACTTTTATTGTTCTAGTCTTGTCTTATACAAGAGATGTATTGATGATGCTTTGGGTATTGGACCAAAGACGAAAGCTCATTGTTTGAGTTTTTTGAGTAGTATTAGAGCTTCTATCTTGAGATCATGATTACTTTTGTTTTTTCCAGTTCAATGAATCTTCTTAATATCACATTCTTCAAAGGAGATAATTTCAAAGCTAGTAGATTCCTTGACACCAAGTTCGTGCAGAAACCTCTCAATGCCTATCAATACATTAGTTTTTACTCATGCATTCTCCTCACCAAAAGAAATTCTTTATTGTGAGTGAGTTGAAGAGGTATCTTCTTAGAGAATCAAATCCTTTTGGCTTCAACAATCTCAAGAGATACTTCTATTCTAGATTATGTGCTTGTGGCTTTTTGAAGAGGTTCCTTCTTGTTTGTTTCAAAAAAATTTCTCGGATCGACAAGTCTGTGCATCTCTCTCAAATCTTATGATGGTTCTTCAAGCAGAAAAGGGTCTCCCCTTGTTCTTAAGTTTGACTACAACCATTCTGCTAGAGCTTTAAATTCGGGGGCCACCCTACGCCCTATATCGGTTCTGCCAAGAAGACCTCGCACTACAACATATCCCATTGATGAGAATTTGTTGGCCCAACCTAGAAAATTGGGATCTTTTCTCCTTCGTAGCAGATTTCAAAGTTGGCCATAAGCTTTCACCGATTTCAAGGGCATTTTTTCTACCTCCACATTTTTCAAGTACTAGGTTTCCCCGCTTTTATATTTTTATAGTATTTTAATTTTTTTTATAATATTTAATAATTATTTAGCACTTTTTAATTCTTATTTTATATTATTAATATTATTAAAATAATATTAAATATTATATATAAGATATTATATTTTAAATATTTAATAAAATCTATTTTATTTCAAAGCCGGTGACCTACCTTTTTATGGAATTGGCCCCTTAAGTGGGTCACACCTTCTTAAGGTGCTTCTACTTCAATGGGAAGAGAGGGATATAAATATCCTCTCCCACCACACTTAAAATGCAAAAATAAGTTTTTTTCTCTCATTTAGGTTTTTTCACCTTGAATCGAACTGAAGAAGGGTTTTATGCTAAAACTAGTCTTGGATCGGTTTACCTTTCTATATTTTGGACTTCATGAAAGATTTCATCAAAAACATCCATAATAAACATGAAAAATTCCATACAATTTTATTGCATTGTAAAAATATTACATAAAATTTCTCATGTTGCCAAGTAAACCAATCCAAGACTAGTTTCAAGGTAAAAACACCTTTTCAATTGAATTCAAGGTGGAAAAACCCAAATGAGAGAAAATTCGTTTTTACGTTTCAAGTGGGGTGGGAGGGGATTTTTATATCCCTCCTTTCCATTTGAGTGGGTGCACCTTTTGAAAAGTGGGGTGTGACCCACTTAAGTGAGTCACACCTATTAAGGTGCAACCCAGTAAAGAGCTGATTCCATAAAAAAAGGGGTTGCCACTTTAATCAAATAAAATAAAATTTATTTAATATATAAAATATAAAAGATTTAAATATTATTAATAATATAAAACTATTATTTTAAAAGTACTTTATAAACCAAATTATTATTAAATTTATAAAATATTAAAAAATAAAAAATTGTATAAAAATATAGAAGCAGGGAAATCTACTACCCAAGAAATGTAGAGAGAAGAGAGAAAAATGCCCTTGAAATCAATGAAAGCTTATGATCATGAGTAAAAATGAATGTACTAATAGGGATTGAGAGGTTTCTACAAGCACTTGATGTCAAGGAGTCCACTAGCTCTGAAAAGATCTCCTTTGAAGAATGTGATATCAAGAAGATTCACCGAACTAGAAGAAACATGAGTAATCTTGCTCTTAGGATAGAAGTTCTAATACTGCTCAAAAAACAAACTTTAGACGCCTAAAAATGTCATTTAATCAAACAAATATTCTATATTCCTCTATTAATTAAATATATATTTTATTATTTATTTAATTAATTTATTAGCCTCTTCCTCTATTATTTAAATAAACATTATTATTTATTTATTTAATTCGTTAACTTTTTCTATCCTATGATTAAATAAATTTCCATTTATTTAATTATCTATTTCTGTCTTCTTTTCTACTATTTATTAAATTAATGCCTTTATTTTTTTATAAATTCATTAATCCTCTTCTTTCTAATCTCCACCAATCATCTCCACTCACATGGATCAACTTCTCAAATTTTAGGTTTGTGACAAATGACACTTGTCTCTTCATTTGATTCTTCCACCTTCACATGTCTAGATATTATGAAAAGTCAATATCCTCTACCCTACCACTTCATCTCATCCACTCAGTGCCTTTAACCTCTTAATCTCCTTTGTCCTCCATATTTCCTACCTACTCCTCACCTACTCTCTAATCTTAGTTGTTGGCAAGTGAGCAGTGCATGAAGGTGTATATGTTGTCATTGCTGGCAACACATACCTCTATGATGGTCGCCTGGAGTGGAAATAAGTTTTTGGTAATCAGTTAAGTGAAAAATGTCGAACTACAGAGACAGTTTTCAGAATACAGTCATACTATTTTGGTCAATGAGCATGCGATACTTATCTTTATGGTCTGCGAGCATAAAGATATGTTCTATGGGATATAATAAAGCTTCTGTTGTGATCGCTTGAGTTTTGGCTTCGTCTGGACATAGTTACATGCTTCTGAAGTTGTGCAAGCACAATATGCAGTGAAAACAAGGCACCTGAGTAGACACGACGATTGGGATAATAACATAAGTTATTTTTGTTATGTGATTTATGATTTATGATAGGTCTTCACCTATCTTAGCGTGTGTATGGTCGCATGATATCCTTTTGTTGTGAATGAAGTGTAAAGACACGTTTTGTGAAGAATTAGTGAGCTGACAGGGAAATTAAGTTGATCAGGTACATATATATATATATATATATATATATATACATATATATATGAAGGTTTTGAGTTGCGAAAGTGATGATATGATGAATGGCGAATTTGTGATGACCGAGTAAAGTGGAGATTCTATGATTATTGTTGCGAGCTTCAACTGGAACTACTTTGGCATAGCAAATGCTATTACAGTTCATTTTTGCTGTTAAAAAATCCTTTTGTAATACTGGACAACGAGTCCTATGTATGAGCAGTGAGCTCCATTTTGTATTCACCCCTAACAGGGTTATAGACTCCTAACAAGGTCTATCCTCTAACAAGGACATGTACAAGTGTAATATTTTGCTCCTAACAGGGCAAGGTCTCCTAATAGGGACACAATACTTTAAGTGCATCATTGGTGGGTACCATCCCCACTAGGGTTTTCCCTTGGCCAGGGTTTCCTTGAGAACAAATCACGATGTTATGAGTTATTCACTTTATGTGTATGTTCTTATTTCAGCTATTGCATGGTTAAGTTTGAATTGGTTTAGAAAGTATAAAAGTGTTGCAATACTGATTCACCCCCCCTCTTAGTATTGCTTGATCCTAACACTAGTCACTCCTTTACCACCTCTTAATCCTAGCCCTTGATTATCATGGGGACTTGTATAAAACAAGACTTTCTCCTCTCATTTCAACCCCTATGATTTTGAATCCTTTTCTTTTAGAGAACTTATGCTATCTTATGCCCTTTGCAATTTTATGAGCCTTTGCTATTGTGATCTTTGAGAGCCATAGCTACCATCATTATCATCCTCATACTACCATTAGTGTCTTCATACTTTCATAATCTTGCATCAATCAACCAATCTTCATTCTTTTATAGCCTCTTGCGCATGCACTAAAAATTTGAGAGCACCAACATTACCTTACAAGATCTTGAAAGATAGGAGGATAATGGAGTCAGACATCTCTTGAGTGCATTTGGCATATTTGCTTTGTTTCATTTTATGTTCGTGCATTCATGAGGAAGTGCTCTATTGGCATGTTGTTGAGTTAGTTTGTAGATTTGCTTATGGTTGGGCTTTTATTGATTTGCAAACATGTTTTTCAACTTCAACATCATACATTTTGGTGAACCCAACATGAATATTTAACTAGTTTTGGAATTTTGTAGTCATAGGTTTCGACTGTGCATTTGTCACTCAGAATTGTGCAATTGCCTGTCAATTTAACAGTTTATACTTTCTGATTTTCCTGTTTTCTATCTGAATTGTAGAGCTACACAATTGACCTAGTACCTGCACAATTGTTGTCCTCCTTGCACAATTGCACTATATTCTGTGCAATTGAACTATATTCTGTGCAGTTTCTCTCTTATCTCTGCAATTGAAGTCTTTGTTGTGCAATTGCAGTTTGTTATGCACAATTGATCTACTTTTTGTGCATTTTTTTGGGTCTCTACAAAATTGTAGTTGTTCCCACGTATTTGTACTAGTTTTGTGCAATTGGATCATCTATTTTGGGCTAACGTCACGGACTAAGTTGTTTGTGCAGCTTTTGTGGCTGGAGTCTAATGATGTGTGAATGCAAATTTTTCATGCCTTGATTTCTAGTTCAGCACACAACTCGTTTCTAATGGGGAACGAACAATCTTGCTTGTCTTAGCTTTAGCTCACATTTGGATTTGGTGGTCTAAAAAGAATCAAGTGTTTGGTGTGTTCAGTGCACTTGCACACTCTGTTGTAGAACCCAAGATAGAACAAGGGTATCCTCTCCCCTCGCCTTTGTTGACCTTGGGTGTAGGAGAAATTGTTACTATCTTCTTTTTCTTTGTAGAGGCCTACCCCTTTGTGAGAAGTAATCACTCCAAGGGGGATGACCAAAAGCAGTTTTTGTCTCGGGTTGCTATATAAATAGGTAGCAAGCAAAAGCTTGTCCAATTTGGTGCATAAGGCATAGGTGCAATCTGAATTCAATAGCCTTCGAAAATCAAGGCCTGATAAGGGTTGTAAGAGCTTTAAGTAGCTTGCCTAGTGAATCTTTATGTGGCTTTGTTCCCCGTGTTGTGACTAAATACCGTAGTTTACAAACCTACCCTATTGATTGAGTTGGTGTGGCGGTTTCAATGTAAGGGAATAACATCGTTTCATGAAGTAACTCACCATATGCATTTCCTTCTAAGTTGCCAGTTCGGGTTCAGGGATGGATTCGGGTACGAGAATCCAGTTCGTGGATTCGTGAATTTTTTTTTCCCCATTATGATTCGTATGGGTTCATGTGTGTATATATATATATATATATGCATTGTATATACAAAAAAATAAGAGAAATATACATAATTCTTAAATTAAATCATTTCATAGTATGAATTTATGATGCTTGATCATTGATCAATGCCAAATGTCAAAGATAAACATTAAAAATTTAAATAGTATGCTTGATCATTGATCTATGTTCACAATTCTAAAGAAAATCAACACATTAAATTACCGAATTACAAAATGAAAATTCAAAATTAGAAGCAAAAATTAATAAAAAAACTTTTTTTAAGTGGTTTGGACCCACTTTTTAAGTTGCCTAGCCGCAGGTCCCTGGGGATCCGCACGGGATATCCTCGAGGGTCCTCGTTGGATCCCCTCGGGTCCACAGATCTGGACCCGGACCCGGTTTGAGGGTCCAGGGTCCGGATCCGGTAACATAGATTTCCTTGGGGTTGAGGTAGAAATTTTGGGCTTTGCACAAGCTATTTATAGCTTTCTGGAAAGAGGGTGGTTGCCTAGTGAACTAGGCACCCTAGCTTGCCAAACTCTTTGCATGACAAGATTGCAATATGCCCCCTTCAAGGGTTGAGCCTTTGTGTTAGATGAAACATCAAGTTGTAGGCATGAATCACATTTGCATTGTAATCCAATTGACCTTAGGTAGATAGACTTCGCTTAAAGAGTTTTCAAATTATGTTTAGACTCGTGGAAATTGGCTTTGAGGAGTTATTGAACATACACATATGCACTTGCAATTGTCACAAACAAACAAACAACCGTTGTCTCTTTATGTTTGAAGTGTTTTCTTGTCACATTTGATTACTCAAAACAAGTCAAACTTGGTCAAACAAAACAAACTCAAGTTCACAACTTGTTCCAAAAAAACATTTTCAACAAAAGCAAACATTTCAATACAAGATCTTGAAGGAGAGGAGGACAATGGAGTCAAGCATCTCTTGAGTGCATTTGGTGTATTTGCTTTGTTTTATTTATGTTATGCATTCACGAGGATGTGTTCCATTGACATGACGTTGGTTAGTTTTGTAAATCTAGGGCTTATGGTTGGGCTTGATTGGGCTCACAAGTAGGCTAGTCCATTTCCATCATTGTTACAAACTATTGAGATTTTCTGTTGAGGTCTGACACATCCTTAGTGGATGCAATACATACTAATGAAGAAGTGAATGTTTTTCTTTAATATAAAAGAGAAGGATGAGTGACCAATGAGAGAAGCATTTCCATAGTTCATTTCACACTCTTACCTTGGTGATAGAAGACAAACTATTTGACTAATATTGGGAAACCTAATTGTTTTCTCCCTCCTAAAGACATTAACGCCGATTTCTCTACTGAAATTGAAGAGACTTAGTTTATCCAAGGATTGACTATATGACATGATGGATGAGCTATTGAATGACATTGTCTTTCAATATATGTACTTTGATAATGATCTAATGCTTGAAGATTAAGACCTTGATGGTCTTACATATTTGGACTTTGAAGGTTGGTTAGATGAAAACTCAAGAAGATCAAGAAGTATTCTCATGACATGGCACACAGCTAATATCAATTATGGATACCATAAGTCAAGACGTGGTGGGTGAAATTTCCTTTCAATAGCTTCAGCCTTCTCCAAAGGATGATACTTGGATTGAGCTTAGGATTGTGTAGTTAAAGAGATAGATGGAGAGGATCAACTCCGACATGTGATTTCTATTCTTATACTAGTGCTATAGTTTACAATCTTTCTAGCTACCTCTGGGAGGAGGCACATTCCTACTTGCTAAAGAGGATTCTTGTTATGGAAGTAGATCATTTGGAGCCAATACATATCAATCAGTTTGTGCTAAACTTTTCATTGCATGATCATTCCCATCCACCTAAATCTCGAACCTTTGAGAAAGTTTGGCAAAGGTTTTTATGGTATGTACTATCACAATTGGAGTCTTGGCTCAAAAGGAGAGGTTGCTAATTTTGTTAACTTGTAAATGGTTTCATGTAATCAATTTTGTTTTGCTTTGCTCTTGCTTCATGGTTTCATGTTTCATGTTGCTCTTATTGGGTTTGTTGTAATGGTTTTCATTATGTAGTATTGTATTTGGCCATTCAATAATGTGGCATCACATTTTATCAATATATAGGTGAATTAAAAACGTTTGTCTTTGGGTGATTTAGGAATAGTCTACCTTAATTGCTCAACTGATAAAGCACTAGTCTACTATAAAACAAAGGACTTCTCAATTCTCCTCGCTGCAAGTATATGTTGTGTGCCCTAGGTAGGTGTTGATGTCAGTTTTGTACCACTACATAACATATAGCAATTGAATACTTGATATAACATACCAAACACTCAACCCTCTCTTGAAAAGTATATACTCATGAAGAATCAAGAGAATACTCCAAGGTTCCTTACACCTGTGGATACTAACTCAGTTATATTAATGTGATTTGCTGGTTAATCACGTAGGCGGGTTTACGTTGTTCACTTGAGGATGTCAAATTCTCGCTATGATGAGATTTAGCTTTGCAATGTATACTCAATTGATTTTCCAATTTATATCACTTCCAACTTTGCTCTTCAAACTTCAACTTCTAAACTACTTGCTTTACTACTACTATAGAATGGAAAAATTGGCAAATGGACGGAGATCAACCTAGTGAAAGCTTGCTAGCGGCGTTACCTTCATAGATGCAATGATTCAAAGGGAATTAGATAGATTACCACACAAGGCTTCCTAACAAGCTGCTAAGATGCTAGTGGCCTAGTATATAGATCCCTATCAAACATTTACCAATATCACCCTACAACTAGCCATCTACTTCTATTCTAACAACATGAAATGAAATCCTACTTTAATTTGAGAGATGAGAAGAAACATGCAATACACCAAAATGATCATGTATATCCACCATGCAAACCACAACAATGAATAGAGAACAATTTTGATAGTATTTTGGCAACAATTCTCCAACATAACTCTCTTTTACAAATGAGAACAAATGGCCTTATATAGAGGCTCAAAATCACAACGAGTGGCCAAGATTAAACCTTACAAACCCTAATTAGGGTTACCATCTTTCAACCAATTACACGAGGGCACCAACTTTGTGGGCCAATGAGAAAATTACAATAATCTGTCAACCAATGAGAACATGGGACACTTGGCATGATTTGATTGCATGCACATGAAATTGCCACTTCATCAACCTTATCTTTTAAATTTATTTAATCCTTGAGATGAGGTGAAGCCTTGGATGCTTGAGCTTGTCCTTAGAAACTTTTTCATCACCACTTGAACTTGCTTCTACCTGATGTCCTGACCTTGAAAGGGTGAGGTCTCCATGCACTTGGGGTAATCTTGCCTTGGCCTCGGTGGCTTGCCTAGATGTGAACCTTCTTGCAATTTGAGAGCCTTGCTCTTGGCCACCCCCTTGAAATCGAACTTGACCCCATCAACCTACCTTCTCACTTTCCACCTTCATTATTCTTGCCTTCTTTAACCTTCATGGCCTTCATAGTCTTCTTCAACCTATCTCTCAATTGTATCATGTCAATGGTACTAATGTTGGTGTCTCGGACTCGCTTCAATTTCGAGAAGAAAGTGGTCTTGGGCATCATATCTTCCTTGTCTCCTATTTTGGTATTAATTCCCTTTGGGAAAGAATCCAATCAAGACAATCGAGAAATCCACTTAATGAGCCAGCCTTCTCTCAATCCTGAAACTTATCTCCAACTCCAAACAACAATCACCAAAGAAAAGATAACAATTAAAGAGAATAAGTTAAACTGATCACCAAATTTTGCAAATTCGTCCTCAAAATGGCAGGGCTTCTCTCAGATCTGCAGCTCTCTTTCTCAATTTATATGCCCTGCTCCAAGTATAATTTCGCATCTCCTTTAGGCTATGTCGCTGGCCTCTTGTATGTTTGATTTGGGCCTGCACTTCTTTACAAAATTTGGATCTGGCCTCTTCAATCTCACTGCTCCTCCAATTTTCAATTCATGGCCTAGACGAAGTAGCAGGTCCACCCTTGGATTTGCTCTTGTATTGGAAGTCGCTACCCTCCAAATTCAGATTTGGCCTGCTACACAAATTCGCAAGCTTCCAAAACAGCAGGCCCCCAACAAATTCGGTGGTCTTCTGCTATGGATGTCGCTGCCTTGGGGATCAGACCCCCGCTCTTCGGATCTGCCCTAACCTCAGATCGCTCCTCAAACAAATCGCAAGTCCTTCTCTCAAGTCCGGGCCTGCTACAAGGCAAATTCGGGCCTAGGGCAGACTGCTACCACAATAAAATCGCAGCTCCCTGTGATATCAGATCTGTCCTCAATTCAAACTCGGATCTGCCCTTGACTTGGACTGCTCCTCTGTCAATTTTCGCTCTGCTTGCTGGGGGATGGATGACCGAGATGAGTGAGGAGTGGAGGCAAGGCGCCCCTCCTTATACCCGACTTGGGGCCCTAATAATAGGGCCGACCTGCATGAAGAACCAAAAGCAAATTAATTGATTGCCAAGGAAAAACGGACGACATTGCCCTACAATAAATATTTTGCATTGAAAATTATTAAATTAAGCCTTGGCTTTCGAAATTCATTGGGGGAAGGGTGGCGCCAGCTATAAGGAGCCCCAATTTGACTTTTTCCATGTCTCACGTCACACACAAGGGCCCTAAAAAATTCGAAATTAATGCCTAATCCTTGGATTTTCAAAGCAAAAATTAATTTCAATAATCCAGATTTTAAATTTCAATGCAAACTATTTATTTACTCCCAGATTTTTAAATTTTAAAGGTCAAATTTATACATTTTCAATGCAGATTTTTACTATTAAGCACCCAGATTTTAAATACAAGGCCAGATTTTCGAATTTATGAGCCTAGATTCTTAATTTTAATGCCCAAAAATTAATTTTCAATGCAGATTTTAGGGCTTTGCGCCCAGATTTATTATTAAGGCCACATATTGAATAACATGTCCAGATTTTAATTTTTAAAGGTCAAAATTCAATGTTTCAAAGCAGACTTCGATTTTAAAAGGCCCAAAATTGAATTTGATGGACAGATTTATAGCTTATTGCCAAGATTTTACATTGTTGGGTCTAAAATTTCGAAAATTAGAAAGGTGAAAAGGGACAAGTCTGTTTTGGCATATCAAAATAATTTTAGGCCACTCAAACTCTTCATTTCATCTCCATTCCGACACTTCAAACTTTGCAAAATTGAGAGACCAAACCAAAAATAAAATCAAAATGAAATCAAAGCCCTCCTCAAACAATAGCTTCAAAAACGTTTTTCAAGCCCAAAAATGGCTAAGGCATCGAAAATGGGGGTCCCCAAATATTTTGGGGCGATGATGTGAAACCTCACAACAGTAGGTCCAATTGTTGTACTCATACAAAAAATTTGGTGTTGTGTCAAATTTCAGGTTGTCTTAAATGCAAAGTGCCTAGGTCTCATCTTGTTTGTTGTGTCTTGTTGCCCTTTGTCCTTTTCTAATCTTTGCTGGATTGTGGAATTGCGCATTTTAACAGAAGGAATGAGTTTTCAAAGAGAACCGAACCTTGGCTATAGGGGGCACACTTGGAGAAATGAATGCACCTAAGCTTCAAGGTCAAATTCAGAATAGTTCATATATGTGCTCTTGGGAAGCCATGGCGCACCTCATTAAATAACAATCTTAGTTGAGATTTGAAAACTTTCATAGAGGAGAATGCGGATGAGACAAACATGCAACATCTACAAGGAAGAAAAACAATTCAGCACAAAGGTGCAAATTAAAACACTAATAGAAAGCAAAGAGCTCTGAAAACTATATAATTAACTACTTGTGTGTTACTTCTGGTAGCTAGGTATATTTTGTGCTCATGGGTGTCTGCGTGTTCATATGTTGAATGGCTTGCCCATATTGGCAACAGTCTATGACGAATGTAACTAAATGTGCATAGGACTGGAGGATGAAACATTCCTTGGAGTTGTGTGTTGATGGCAACAAAATTAGGATGGTAATTACAGAGCTTGATGCAACTAGCTTCATGTAAACTCAAAGGAAAAATGCTCACAAAATGTGTGAATAAAACATAGATTTGACTTGTAAATCAGAAATTACAAACTCATTGCAAAAGGTTAATCCTATTGACTTTGAAAATACATAAAAAATCTAATATCTCCATTAAATTTTGCAAGAAGACATTACAACAGCAATATGCCTTCAAAATTTGAAATTTCCTTGAAACATAACTCACAAAACTCTACTTCAAATCTGCACCTGCAAGAAATTATGGGTTATTCACACTCTCAAAATTAACTGTTTCCAGCTTTTATTTTCTTCCCAAGAACACCTACATAGCTTCACACCATTTTATTCTCCTTCAAGATTGACTCCACTGCAACCCAACAGAGACCCCTTTTTTTTTCCAGACTAGTCTAAGTCTTTGTAACCATCCTGACTTATGCAGCTCCTCTCCTTATTTCGCCTCCACTCTCTACGCAGCCTCCAGGCTGTCTGCTTACTTTCCTTCCTGTCCTCCAAACAGAAATGTAATGGTTCCTTCATTTATTTATTTTTACCCATCTTCAGGCCATTTTTGAAGTCTCTGGTCAAAAGACATAAATAGCCATTATCTAACTACTATAAGAAGAAAATTTTAAATTTCAAAACTGAAGCTTCTGCACATGGATGCCCCTGCATCAGAGCTGTGCTTAGAACTCTTATCTTGTTTAACTGGGAAAAAGCTTGAGTATCATAACGTGAAGATGAATTTTGGTTATTAATTATTGCAATGCTCGTGGTAGCAGCATGCCAGGTCTCTGGATCACACATTGTCTCTAACTGATCTGTAGTTAGGTGTTGTTAGTTTTAGTTTCAGATCTAACTATTTACTTAAAATCACTAAATAAGTGCAATGGCAGATAACTGAATTGTAGACACAACACAAGATATACCCTGGGAAACCTCCCTTGTGGAGGTGAAAACCCAGCAATCAGATTGATGTATAATGTTAAGCTCAGATTCAACTTACAATGTTCAGCCTGACTTGGAGAAGTAATCAGATCTGAATGCACACTTAATCAGTCATTTATGGATGAGCAGAGAAGGATCAATTTAGACAGCTCTTGATGATGAAGTTACAGACCCCGTATGAATTCTTCAAGAGCAGATCACAAGACTTCTTCAGGAGCAGATCGCATAGTCTTCAACCGTAGGTATTCTCCAAGGGCATATCATAAGTAGTAATCAATAGCAGAGCAGATCGAATATATTTTTCAAGGGCAGATCGCAATTCTTCCTTAAGTCTCCAAGAGCAGATCACAATTCCTTAAGCAGATGACAAGACTTGTATTTCGGTGAGATGATGTTGATTGCGGTGGAGAATGTTATATATATATGCTTGCCAATAACTTATTAAGCAGGCCGACCTTCCAATTGTTTTGGCGCCAAAAAGAAATGCTGTAGCGTGAGGGTAGGGCTGACCAATGAAAACGTCTACCCTTAGACGTTTTAGCAATAAATCAAATTAAAGATTTGATCTGTTAGTTTAGTAATTTCCCAGCTAGATCCGACTAGCTATAAACATTAACAGGTGTCATTGACAATGTATTGGGTGAATAGAAGTTGAAATTTACGAAATTAATTGCATCCAAAAGGAAGTTTCAACCTACTGCTACTGTTTCAACTTTCCATGTTTACTTCTAAACTTCACATAATATTTTATTTATAAGAAGTCCAGATAAATTTGAGAATAAAATTACTGTATTGTAAAACAGAGCAATGTTTCAAATTTTGTCTTTCACTTGTGGGACTTGGGTCCACCCAAAACTAAAAATGGCCCCATGATAGCAACATTGAATGAAGCTTTGTTGCATACCCTTTTTGTTTACGTCCAAGTTATGTTTTTGATGCAATAATACTATTAGATTGATCTAAATAAACTGATGTGCTGATGGAAACCCTCCAAGAAAGTTATTTACTTGCTAGTTTGTTGCAACTTTTTTTGCATCCAAGGAGTCAACTAACACTAAAAATGTCCAATATGATGGTTTGCAAGAGCAAGTTCCTTGATCTGTTTCGTTGTAACACAGACTGTCTGCACCAGCAACAAGTAGTTTTAGTGTGTAACTGAGTGAAAGTCCCTTAATGCAGTGCTCTAGAAGTCTTTGGTTCTGTTCAAAAGAAACTCTTAAAGTTCTGCTAAAATGTCCACCTGCACTAGAAAAAGGGTTATTGTAACCATGACATTGATTCTTTAGTGCTTTGTAATTGCAACATCCATGACAAATTTATCTGCAATTCCTGGCATAATAATTTCAAGTATTCCAGTCATTTGTAAATGGTAATCATCAGTATGCTTCAAGGGCATCTCCTGTTTCGGATGCTTGCGAGACATCAACTGAATTTTACAGACTTACGGCCAAAAACTGTATGTGTTTCTGTCATTGTTCTTATAAAGATAACTTTTGTGCAGGATGCTCAAGGCTTGAAGGAGACTGCCAAGTTCTTCAATGTTGCTCCAGTCATAGTAGAAGGCGTTGCACATGATATGATGTTGGACATGTCATGGAAAAGAGGATGTGGAGTACTTTTGTCATGGTTAGGTTCCATTTATTAGTAAGAGTCTGGTTTTCTTAATTCTTTCTTTTCAGGCTAAAAAATTCGAGGATTTTGTCAGAACACATGCTATCACATTGATTTAGAATTAGATGAAAAAATACTGTGCCTGAAAACATAGAGATGATGTTCATCTTTAGCCAATTTCATCCGAAGTAATTGTGTTTTGCATTGATGTTTATTTCCACTCTTCTTTATTAATTATATGAACATTTTTTTATTAGCCAGATCCACAGATCTTGGTTTAGTGGTAGGTAAGGGGCACTTATCTCCAAGATGGCCCAGAACCAAGTTTTGGGCAGGTTGCTGCCCACTTGGTAATGCAGAGATAATGTCCCATGTAAAATAAAAGTTGAATCCCATAAATCCAAAACTGCTAATAAATAATAACTAATATTCTTTTTTGAGCTACTGCAGAAATTTTCAGTTCAAAATTTTGATTATTATGGTGAGTGCTACTCTGCAAAGATTCTCTAGTTTGAAAAAGATAAATATCTTCCAGCTGCTGGGCATAAAAGAGAGTCCTCATGTGAATCATAATTCGTCAGCCTAGATGTTGAAGTTCACAATAGCCTATATTAAATGGTGGAATGGATTGATTTGGCCAGCCTTGTTGATTTTGATAAGGTAAGCATTTTCCATCTGCTACGGCATAAAATGGAAGCCTCATGTGAATCATAATTCAGCAGCCAGGAGGTTTTGAGGGCAAAATAGCTTGGATTAAATGATTGGAATGGATTGATTTGGCTCACATTCCATGACTTATTCAATGAAATCCCTCACATCCCTTTTAGAATATTTGTCAGGTAAAAGAATGAATTGCTTTGGGTCAACTTAGGTTGAACCGGAGATGCACCAACCCTGCAGGGTGTATGTAGTGTAGGCTAATGATCCTTGGCATGTTTGATGCATTTTCCAGAATTTCATTGCACTTTATTAAAAAATGATTTCAACAACTAAAAAAGGTCAAAATACACATTTTATTAAAACCTTTAAGCATATTATGTTTACACATTAAAGACTACTTTTACAGTGCAACCAATAATTGCATTATATCTGACTATTTAGTAATTTACATGTGCAGTGCATTCTCAACTGGGGCATATGAAAATGCATTAATGTGTGCTAAAGATTTCATGACACATTAATCATTGATGAATTGATTTGCATAGGATATGATTTTTCTGATTTACTAAATTTCATAATGATATGTTTTAACTCCAAACTCTTTCAACTTAGTTGTTCCAGTTTTGAACTACAGTAGACTCCCTCTAGTACCCTGCATGCTTGAATATATAGCTTCCCAGCATTGCACCTGCATAGCCATGTTTTGAGGGTTTGCATTAGGTGCTGCATGCCCCAAGACTATTATATTCTTTATTTTTGATAAAATGCCAAAGAAAATCAATAATCATGCTTAAGGATGATGGCTTGTGTTGCTGGTTATCATTTGAGCAGAAAAATGGAAAGTTCTAAGTCTATCAATTTTTTTTTTTAATACTGAATCAAAGCAAGAAAACTCCATAGAATAAGCCAGAAGGCTGCCAAGAAATGAATGAAATTATACGAGTCCTGTACAATCCAAGAAAAACTTGAGGTCCAACTTACAAAGCAAAGATCTTATTATAAAATTGCTGACTTGAACTGAAAACTTGAAAGTTCCAATGAAGTTAGTTATGAATCAAAGCAAGAAAATTCCAGAGTAAAAAGATTTATGAGGTCTAAGGTAAGTTGTTGAAATTCTCTTTTAAGGGTTTTTTTTTCAGTGATTTTGTTGGATTTAGGAAACGGACGAGTTAATGGGCTACACAAAACGCACATCTCCTTTTTCTTGGCTGTCAAAGATAGCGGGTCCATCGATACTTCTTCCAAAGCTTAGGACTTGCAATCCTTATTTGGGCTGCACAAAACCCATATATCCTTGTCTAGGCTGTCAGGGATAGCGGGTCTGTTGATTTTTCTTTCAAAGCCAAGAACTTGCAATCCTTATCATGCACTTCCTTATGGGATATACACACCGGAAGTTGAATGAAACCTTGATGAGCTGAGTTGAGTCAACCCAGTGAACCATGACCACTTGCACTTAGTTTGGTCATTATGTGCAATTTTTTGGGGTTCATATTCTCATAAATTATATAAATTCGACAATTTTATTTTGGAATTCAACTGAAAATGTTTTTAACTGTTTATATAATTTTTTTAAAGTACAGAATTTGAAAATTAAAATGTATGGAAAATATATCAGGACTTTAGAGCACAAGTTTATTTGAAATGTGGGAAGAAGGATTTCATGCAAATAAAATATTAGTTAATTTTGTGGTCTTTATTGTTTAAGGTGTTGTCTATTGGTTCGATTTTATTATGTTATTATTTAATTAGAAGCATTAAAAAAATAAAATAGTTTAATAGGAGAGATGCATTACTCCATTTTTCAAATTAATTTATTATAAAGCTTTTAACACAATTTAAAACTTATTAAAACTAGTAACTTAAAATCCATGATGAGAATTAAAGTCATACTCTTAGGCGATCATTTTTCTTTTTGAAAGTTGAGATGGCTAGTGTTAAAAGGTGATTTATATTTTACAACCTTGTAAATTAAGGTCATACCTTATAACTTGTAACTCATAATTCAAAGTTCTGACATGAATTGGAAAGATTAGGTCTTGAACTAATTCATATGTCTCTAAGGCACGACAACTCATCAAGACATCTGACAAAATCTCAGGGCCGAATTTCGATTTAGATCTTTAGAATGCATGTTACTAAAACATAGAAACTAACTAAAACTACAATGTAAATTGTTTTTGGCTTGTTAAAAATTGTTTCTCGGATGAATTGAGTTATGCTTTAAATCATTTGTTCATTCTTAAGAAGCATTGTTCCTTGTCGTCAAATCCCTAAACATGAACATATTATGTAGGCATTCTATTTCCTTGAAATGAATACAAAAGGAATGTGGTGTTCTATTTCCTTGAAATGAATAAAAAAGAAATGTACTATGGAAATGGGAGACCAGAAAATTTATTGGAGTATGGCACAAGGAGGAGAAGGGGTGTTAGTGCCATTAATAAGACATGGAAACCCTCCCATGGCTCAATAAATCATAGTTACTAGGAGACCCATCTCCTACCCCTTGAGACGCGTCTCGGAGACCTCCAGTACCGGAGACACGTCTCCAGGTACCAAAGATGTCCCCAAAAATGACTTGATGCACGTGTTTTTTCTGGTTGCCATCTTCAAAGTCTTTGGACCAACAATTGATGTTTCCCACCAAAAACATAGGGCATAAGGTGTTATAAAAACTCTTAAATCTTATCCTCTAACATCACCCTTGCGAAAATCATTATTACTTATCTGTTAGTTATGATAATGAGAGCCACTATAGCCTTCTAATCAATTTGCTCGATTGCCTCTCTAGAAAGACTCACCAATGATGTACAATTATTCACTTTTCTTGTAGTTTCATGATTTACTAACAACTGTTCTTTTAAAGAGATCGCCAGAATGGTACTAAGAGATCTTTGTGTAACATCAATTCAATTGTTGGAAAAGATGGAAGCCATTGAGTATTTCCAGCCTTATCAAATATCTTATAGGGACAAATCCATGCAAACCTTCTCCACTATCAAAAGAACAATACAAAATTTCTCATAATCACACATCTCATATCTTTTGGTATGTGTATCAACATCAAACTATCAATATTTCTGAACTTCACTATGTAATGACAATCTAATATGAAATATATATTGTGAGTTTTGAACTCTTTCACTCTTCAACACAATGACTTTTGACTTTTGTGTATCTAAACTTAAAAGTTAATATTAAAGTTTACCACTATTCTTGTTTTCAAAGTTCTATGTCATAATATTTTCTAAAAATTATTAAATTATATTAAACAAGAATTGACATCTCCAAGTACCCCCGTCTCCTATTTTTGAAAATTACTCGAACCAGTACCGATACCAGTCTCCAAAGTCTCCCGTACCCCATCTCCTGATAACCTTGCAATAAATTCAACCTATACATTTATAAGTTGAGAGAATCCGGTACGATATGATATAAATGGACTCTTTTTTTTAAAAAAAAGAGAGCATCCATTTTGGCAAAAGGTTGCTAAAGCTGACTTTACATCTGCCAGTTGCAGTTGTAGAAAAGTTTCTAAAGCATTTTCAACAAGGTCGTTTTGGAAAAGCCCGACAATCCTGGTAGTTTAGGATAAAGTAATGGTGAGAACAAAGTTTTTTTTTATATTAAAATAATGCAAAAGAATATCAAACATATCATTTTGACAGATCATGTGCTTTGCTTGAGTAGCCGTACCCCCCATTATGCTTGGATGGGTATTCATACCCAGTTTCAAAGCTCACATTTATCCACAGCCATGGAGGCTGACGAGCATTATCAGAGCATTTCCAACTATAATATCTGACAGAAACTTCCTACCGTTATGTTGTGATTCATGCCCATATCCTCTTTCACAAGCTCCCATTTTGGCACAGGCAGGGAAGCTGCAAGCTAGAGGTTGCGCAGTCAGGCCTTACAGCCGGCAATAGCACTTTCTTGAAGGTTTTCAAAACCCTTTCAACAAATCCATTTGTTTATGGCTTCTAGGAAGAAAGCTCTAGAAGCTTCTACACATCCTTGAAGGGGCCACACTAGATAAAGGGGGGTGTATGGCTTGAATGGAAGAGATAATCTAGAGGCCATGTTAAAGTGGAGGATGTTGGATCAGATAAATCTAAAAGGCATGATAGAAAAAAAAATCACCAATACATATTATTAATCATTTCTGCCACCTCTATTTTAGGTATGAAGATTAGATGATTAATTTCTAGTGGGTTAAAAATAATTTAGAGGAAGACCTTGTGGAGCGAGTATAAACAACAATTTCAGATGGGTAAATAATGTTTCTATGCCTTGCATTGCCACAATACCCCTGCAACATTTCTCTTATTTTATTTTCCTTTTATAAAATGAAATTCGCTTATAGTAATGCTGAGCTTAACATACATTGAGAACTATAGATATTTTTTTGTACTTTGGATGGAAATATTAGTATATAATAATTTATGGGCTATTTTTTTAAGAGTATTATTATTTTTATCATTAGTATTCCTTTGTATGATTACTTAACAAATATAAAGTTTTATAAATAGTATTGTGTTCATATTATTCATACTTAAAGAAAATTTATCATTACTAAGGTGAGCTTCTTTATAGTTGAACAATGTACTATAATATATATGGTACACTTATCTTGAAGACAACAATTTTAAGGATCAAGACAATGATATATGATATGAAATTCTATTTAATAAATTTAAGTATAAGTTTAGTGGATGAGTTTTAAACATGACTTCTTTATATCTGATAATCATATCAAAGAATCTTATTATAGGGTGGTTATTCTACCATGTTGGTATCCACAATTACAAGAAGCATTTACTTATAGATGACAAGTGCTAAATTTTATCTAGTCCAATAGCCAAGCTATTATAAGAAGAATGGGTTACACAATAAGGAAGATGAAACTCAAATGTTAAGAACATTTCTACCACTAATATTATGGAGTCTATATATAATATGAAGACACAATCCTAGCATTTCCACTTGTCTCAAGTGTGACTCAAACACTAATCATTCTTAACACACATTTGTGATTCAAACACTAATCATTCTTAACATGTCTTTGAGGATCAAAGGAATTTATATATCTTTATTGGGATGATGTTATACATTTTATGACACACGATATCATTGAGCCACATTGAAAAGGGACCCCACCCAAAGCCTTGTTGGATCTTTTGCATTAGTCTTGCATAATAACAATATTATGATCACATAATGTTTATAGACCTCCTAAGTACAATATTCTTCATAGGGAAAGTATCATGTGATGCATTGGATAATGGTATGATTGTGTGAGAATCATTGCTAAGGATACACCTATGTTGTAAGATTTGTGACATTTTAGATACTTGTGACATTGAAAATATTAGTTGAAGTGTTCTATTGTGGAGATACTAAGAAGTACATAGCCACGAACCATTCAAACATTCTATTGAAGTGCCAATGAGTGTGATAAGCTCCTTTAATGCCATTTTTCCCTCTTGGCATAATGCAATAATACACTAGTACATTTGACCCACATTTCCGACCAACATTTTCGACCAAGCATTAAAATGGTTTCTCTTGGTCGGTTTATAGAAGGAAAAATTTGATTTTTTTTAAATCCATTCCTATATTGGTCAAAATTACGACAAACATGACATGTCGTCATAATTATGACCAACACAGGAATATAACTTTAAAAAAAAAGACGATTTCATTTTATTTCATTTTGTTATTTTGCACACAAAGCAGAGGTAAAGGAGGGCATCAATGAAGGATCACAGATTACAGACTGACACCACCTACGATTGCAGATCGACACCACCTGCAATTGCAGATCGACACCACCTGTAAGTTCTAGCAATATCATTAAGAATCATTCTCATTTAAAAAGAGAAGATTAAGAATAGCTTCATGAAATGCGAGTAAAAATGCTGTCGGATCTACTAAACCTAGACCTACAATACTCCCCAATAATACTAATGTTGGCTCTTTTCCATTATCTTTCACTAATTTATTCCATTAGGGATTTATTGTTATTTGATATTCCCAAATAATATCCCACTCCTCTCACATTTGGTTTATGAAAAGGAGGCATTCATATGGGCATTGCATTGTTTTGAAGGCATTCATATTACTTTGAATTCTTATTACATTGGAGGCATTCATATGAACTTTGAATTGTTTTGAAGCTAATCCAATTCACTATTACAACACTGTCGCCATTTAGAGGCTTATTAGTTAGCAAATGGTGGAAAAAGAATTGAAATTGATGGCAAGGGTATTGCAGTAGACATTCTAGTCAAATGAGGGGTATATTTTAGGTTTTGGAATGCTTTGGTATGTTGAATGCAAGGTGAAACAACCTTCAATTTGGTCTAACAGTGCTTGAAAGATAGAGATTTAGAAGGCCCTAGAAACAAGGGTTTGGAACACCAAATTTGGGGCTTTTGGGGTTCTAGGAAGTCTGAGTCTAATTCCTTTGAGATTTGGAGTTTTGATAGCATAATATGACACTGTCTACAATTTGGAGTCTTGGGAGTAAAAGAAACACAAGGTTGCTTTGTTAAATTACCCATTTTTGTGCATTTTGGGAGTCACAGGGTGTGAGCAGCAGTATATGTTCCAAAACAACCATATCTTTCCTTTTGATATGACAATGTATTAGGAAAGGGGTATCCAAAACACCAATTTGTTTGGTCAATCCTTTTTTCTATGAATGTATTTCTTAATTACCTTGCATAGCAGTGTGGAAGACGTTGGTTATGATATTTGTGCATATATTTTCTTTCTCAATGCATCCTTCATTGGTGTTAGAAAAGACTGGTGCTAGCAACTACGGATGTTCAGGATAAGCATTGAAAAATGAAAAATGACAAAAGATGAGTTACACTAGAGTAGTCACATTATCATAAAAGGACATAATTCAACAATAGAGTTCTTATTTGTTTAATAGTACTTAGTTTAATTCAAATCTATCAAATCCCTTGACAACACACCATCATTAACAATTCTAGGTGAACAATTATGATTGCTAGAACACCAACAAACTGTGATTTGGTAGCAACATCCCAAACAACACTTTTCTTTCCTCTATTTTACTTTAAGTCTCTTCAGATACTCCATGGATAGTTGACCCATGTGGCAGATTATCATCCATAACAAAACCCTGACATTTCATAATATCATATATCAACATTGTGAAGAATTGATGGAATCATTGTTATCAAAATCTGGGGAAGGTGGTTGGTGTCAACTCCTCCAGGCTGTAGTTATTGCACCTTCTGTCCCCAATCCTTCATAGCGCCTATCTACAGAGAACTTTTAGTATGCTGTCTTCAACTGCATTTTAATCTTCTAACTTTTGAGTCGTTTGCCAAAGTTAGAAAATTTGAAGATTTTTTTAAAAACTGAAGAATCGTGTGAGACAAATTCACAAGAAAATTTTCTGGTAAAGAAAGCATCCTAAGATGCATCAAAGTTTCTTTATATCATGCTCCATGCTCACAACATGCACTCTTCACTCAATAGGCTTCTGCAACCACACTAATGAACTATGCTTCCCATGGTGACCCTAACTCCTCTAAGGATCCCAATACACTCAAATCATACACTCATTAACATCTCAATCCATTCTTGTGACCATTCTATAACCTCGCACCAAACTATCTATAATGTCCCTGCTAGTTTCTAACATTGGATCTCACTAGTCTACTCATCATGCTTGTAATTCATATAGATCTATTTAGTATTTCAACTTAATTAGATGAAATGATAATTTAAATAGAATTTATATTTCCTCTTATGACTATATTGATGGTCCCATGTCCAACTTATTACCCTATCAAATTGGATAGGAAGACTTTAGGATGCGACTGGGGCGCTTAGAGACCATTCCCAATAGGCTCCCTCAAGGCTTACAGGTCTAAGCCCAAACTATTGGGACATTGACCCCCACCCTATTTTGGGACAGAAGCTATTGGCGGGATTTACACAAGCTCTCCTTGAAGACATCCTTATATTCCTTCCTTCCAGTCCGACAGGTGACAAATCAGAGTGTATATATATGTTTGTATAATATAACCGATATGATTCTTATATATATAAGACCCTCTAAGGGTTCCTTATCAATACTAGGATTCTGATATATCCTTTGTAAAGCAATATATTAATTTACTATAAATATATTTATTACAATATCGTAAACTCTGGTTTGATTCTTAACCATCTCATTTTGTCTGAACATAATTTACTTACACCAGACTTTCTTCGAGTCTAGTGTGTTCTCTATTTATCTTGGTCCCACTCCAATACATCTTCCTATATGGTTCAATTTTCTATTCCCTTAGCTTACATACTGGTATTGGTATTTGTAATATTCAGTCTGAAATAATTTCTGATATTGTATTGACTATGATCATAGAAGGATAAGTATGCTGAGCAGTATCCAATATATTAACAATCTCTTCCTCATGAAACGTAACACCTATTATATAATTTCTTATTCAATCAAATACCCAAACATATTAAAAATATCTATTCCTCTATTCTCCCTACTATTCAATGATGTTTATCTCTTAGCAGCAACCACAATTTTCTCCACATCAACCTTAAGATGAAGGCCACAACTTACTCTCTTAGCAGTAATACATCAAACTGCAAATGGAAGTCTCAGATTTTCTTCTAGCGTCCATATTAGACTATAGATCTGACCAGCTTGTCTTATTATTATTATTATTTTATAATTTTTATTTAAATTATATTTTAGAGAGGGGTTATCACACTGTCCATTCTAGCATAGTCCTAGTAGTACAATAGTGAGGGTTTTTCAATCCTTTCTTAGACTATTCCCAAACAACTTTGAAAGAAAATCACATATCCTAATACCCTTTTCCAAGCTTGACAACTACTCCAAAACCAACCCCATGTGTTTCAGATGGATCCTCTCAAAAATGCCACTGTCACTGAACTGGGAGGGCTCATTCGACTACATTTACAAAGCAACCACTATTTGTTCTTCACTCCAAACCTTGAGACTTTCAACAAAGTCCACAAATGACCCCAAAATAAGGATTCCACAACCAATTTTGTGCCATGACCATCCTATGTGCAAAATCCCTAATTTGCTCCTCCAAAACCCCTAAAATCTAGGGCTTGGTCAATGTATGACCTCCCAACACCATACCATCAAATAAATGGATGATTCACCATCCTTAGGTTATCCTTTAATGGATTCCAACACAAAAATACCCCCTCCAGTGGCTAGATCATCTACTGCAATAACCATGCACCATGCACCATACCCTTAACCCTTCAACACTGTCCAACTCGACCAACCTCCCTTGATCTCTTGCATATGGCTTTACAAAAATACTAAAACTAGGACTTTACAATTTTTCCTTGTGGGACCTTAATACAATATTAAGTCCCTTAATTCTATTTTAAGACCTATCCTTTAGCCTTCTAGGCCTACTATGCCAATCTAGGCATTCACTTCCTATTACATCAATTCATGCCTTTATACATTAGGCTTATTACACTGCATTATATCCAATTACATCAAAGACAAAATTAGATTCAAACCATATTTCAATTCACATATTGATCCTTTAGATCATTCAATCTTCATGAGCCAACCAAGTGACTCTCTTTCCATGTCTTTGTTAGGGTGCCCTACACCACTCAGCCTCACTCCATGAGACTACTGATGCAATCTTCAACTCATCCTTGTCTTCAAATCTTGAGTCTCTCCTCATGGAAACCTATTTGAGGGGTAAAATCTTGTACACCAACAATTGTTTGTATAGATGGTATAGAGTGGGTGGTTTTTATTATTGCATGAATTAAGTTAACATAATTCAATTTAAGTAATATTAAACATAGGTCCTTTTATGGATAAACTAGTTGAATTTTCTTGGGGACATTACAACAAGTATAGGGGACATTTCAAGACCTTAAACACCCCAAAACACCAACTTATTTAATAATACTACCCATGATCCCATATACAATGACAACAACATACTATACACCATTAGACTCCTCCCACCAGAGAAGGTATATGCATAGTTGATGAACATGTAGATTTTCCTAAGCACTACTGAGAGCTTACACTGCATTAACAAATGTACTATTGTAAAAATCATCACAAGTCCATTTGTTGCAGGGTCTAGTTCCTAGAAATGCTTGGTAAAATTTGCATGTTTGTCACCTGTACATATACCTTCGTTGATCGACTCTTATATGCACACGTGAAGGTTGTATATGCACAGGTTTTACATGATTATATTTTAATACATAACACAATAATAATATTAGTTTGTGTTTTACATGATTGCATTCCCCAAATACATTATTGGAAAATTTTTGAACATATATAAATGGAATACTTTGTGCCTCATATACTTAAATGGAATACACCAAAAAGTACCAAATGATGAATGCTCAATTGTTGTAATGGCAAAGCATTAGAGTTGTCCATTTCTACAACTTAATTTTCTAGTCTTAATGATTTTTCTATACTCCTAAAGATTTTGAACATTGTTGACAAAGCGTGTTTCTTTTTTTGATTATTTGATTGATCCTCTCACATTTCTTTACTTTGTAAATTTGACTTTGCCCATGTTTGAGTTTGTGCCAATTGTGGAGTTCACATTCTTTTGATGGTATATTTCATTTACTCTATGTGGAATACTATTTTGTTCAATGTATTGCTGCTGGGTCTAGCTCCCAGTATTGCTTGGTCAAATCTGCATGTTTTTCACCTATGCATATACCTTCTCTGATGAACTCTTATATGCACAAGTGATGAACATGCACATTTGCCTAAGCACTACTGGGAGCTTACCTTGCGACACATGTAATATTGTGAAAATCATCACAAGTACATTTGTTGTGGGGTCTAGCTCCCAATTTTTCTTGGTCAAATCTGCATGTTTGTCACCTGTGCGTATACCTTATCTAATCAAATCTTATATGTACAGGTGATGAACATTCAAATTTGCCTAAGCACTACTGGGAGCTGACCTAACAACACATGTACTATTGTAAAAATCATTACAAGTCCATTTGCTGCTGGGTCTAGTTCGCAGTATTGCTTGGTCAAATCTGCATATTTTTCACTTGTTCATATACCAAATGATGAATGCTCAATTGTTGTAATGAAAAGCATTAGAACTGTCCATTTCTAGAACTTGATTTTCTATAGTCTTAATGATTTTTCTATAGTCCTAATGATTTTTCTTATTTCTTGTCTTTTGTCCCTTTCTGATTTCCTGTGTCTGTGCTTGGTGACAAGATTTTGAACATTGTTGACAAAGCGTGTTTCATTTTTTGATTGTGGGGTTCACTATTTTATTTTAGCTTGATATTTCATTCATTTTCCATATACACAGAGACTACACATGCTGATAAAAAAATGAGCTATTTGATTTATGTTTACTATTCATGATTGTAAATGGCCAATATTTCTGATGGTACTCCTTGGTGTATTCCATTTAAAAATAATCATGTTTCTATGGCTATGATAAATGTCCCTTTGTGTTGAGAAAATTAGAGTTGAGAAAATGGTTGTTCACTGTCTGTATCTGCAGGTTGCAAACAAATCATCCTTCTTCCACCAACATTCTAGTCAATGTACAACTAATGAGTCATTCCATTCAAGAAAGACCATGTCTGACAATATCAACCTAGAACAAAATAAGGAGTATGTAGAATTTAGTGTATGCAGAATTAGTTTTGCAAAATTGGCCATGTCGATGATGATTATGAAGAAGATTTGAAAATGTTGCACCAATCTGAATTGGATCAATCATCATTTTCAAATCTTCTTCATCAATCACCATCAACCATTTTCCAAGAGAAAACACCTTTCTCTATATGAATCTTGGTTTACATTTCCCTGTAATCTAATTGGTAATTTGAAGCCATCAATGGAAACTTACAATCCTAAACAAATAGTATACCATTGATGGCTTCATAATTATTAAGTGAAAGGGATTTTTATGATCTGGAACCCCCTTTGGTGATGATCTTATGCAGTTCCACATAAACATGACATGTTCCTTAGAAGACTAGTTCTTTACTTTACTAGAGCCACAAATATTCTTTACACTGCTGGAGGTCGTGTGGTTACAATTACAAATTTACTTGGGGACATTACAACAAGCTATCAAAATGGTTGTTTAATGACTGTATCTGCCATTAGAGCCACTTCATATGCACATGTGATGAACATGCAGATTTGCCTAAGCACTACTGGGAGCTTACCTAGCAACACATGTACTATTGTGAAAATCATCACAAGTACATTTGCTATTGGGTCTAGCTCCCAATAATGCTTGGTCAAATCTGCATGTTTGTCACCTGTGCATATACCTTCTCTGGTCAACTCTTATATGCACAGGTGAAGGTTGATCAACTCTAATCTTCTATTTGTATATATATGTTATCAAAGTAGTTCCATTGAGAATCTTGTCTACTTGAGACATTTTAATTGTTAAAGAAATTGACATTTGAATTTTTATTCATTGGTTGTGTGATTAGAGAATACTTTGCATGATTGCATTCCCCAAATCATCACTGAAATTTTTTTGAACATATCTAAATGAAATACTTTGTGCCTGGCATACTTAAATGGAATACACCAAGAAGTACCAAATGATGAATGCTCAATTTTTGTACCAATATGAATTGCCATGTTGATGATGATTATGAAGAAGATTTGAAAATGTTGCACCAATCTGAATTGGATCAATCATCATTTTCAAGTCTTCTTCATCAATCACCATCAGCCATTTGGTGATGATCCTACATAGTTCCACATAGAAGCGACATGTTCCTTAGAAGACTTTTAATCTCACAAAAATTGAGAAACATAAATGTCATCATGGTCACAATTCTTCAAAGATACAACATAATTAAGTGGTATACCCAGACAATGCAACACAAACAATACTCCTCTGGTTCTAAGTTGACATTGTAGGATCCAAAAACTATAGATAACGATGGCTTTTGGTCCCTATCTTGATTGGTTTTTGGACCTTATAGTGTCAACTTAGAACTGGAGTAGTAGTTGTGTTGCATCGTCTGGGTATACACTCAATTATGTTGTATCTCCAAAGAATTGTGACCATGTATGATGAATACATCTTAGAGGTCTTAAAGTGTCGTAAGAGGTCATAAGAGGCTCCTAGGAGGGGCCAGATGAGATTCCACCTTCACGTGGTTGGCCCTGTTAAGTAGAGAATGTTAAACTATTCTCGAAACAAAGAGAAGCTCAATATTTTAAGGTCCCAGGGACTAAAAAAATTGTTCGTATAAGTCTTTAGTTTATGAAACTGTCCAGACCTGTTACACTTCTGCAGCTCATCAACACTGGAGGTCTGAAGGAAACAAGAGAATTTGAAGAGTCACGAGTCTTAAGATTGTACTTAATATAGACAAACTTCATTCAATGGTACATTCAAACATGAAACAAACCATTCTTAAAGCAGTAATCCAGATTAAACTAGTAAACCAAAGGACAACAAACTGAATTGTATTCACTTGATGTGTTGTGAAAAGCAATGAACCACAAATATCTGCAGTAACTGCAACTAATATCGCTTTGGAGGAATGCAATATGATTGTTTGACATAGTAAGCCAAACTATTAATATGCAATAATATGCATTGTGCACCTTTGGTGATGATCCTACACAGTTCCACATAGACACAACATGTTCCTTAGAAGACTTTTAATCTCACAATAGTTGAGAAACATAAATGTAGGCATCATGGTCACAATTCTTCGAAGATACAACATAATTCAGTGGTATACCCAGACGATGCAATGCAAACAATACTCCTCTGGTTCTAAGTTGACATTGTAGGCTCCAAAAACTATAGATAACAATGGCTTTTGGTCCCTATCTTGATTGGTTTTTGGACCCTACAATGTCAACTTATAACCGAAGGAGTAGTGGTTGTGTTGCATCATCTGGGTATACACTCAATTATGTTGTATCTCCAAAAAATTATGACCATGTGTGATGCCTACATTTATGTTTCTCAATTGTTGTGTCTTGGGACCCCTTATGACCCTTTACGATCCCTAAGAATACATCTTAGAGGTCTTAAAGTATTGTAAGGGGTCATAAGAGGCTCCTCGGAGGGGCTAGATGAGATTCCACCTTCACGTGGTTGGTCTTGTTAAGTAGAGAATGTTAAAATATTCTTGAAACAAAGAAAAACTCAATATTTCAAGGTCCCATGGACAAAAAAAATTGTTCATAGTCTTTAGTTTATGAAACCATCCAAATTTGTTACGCTTCTGCAGCTCATCATGAACATTGGAGGTCTGAAGGAAACAAGAGAATTTGAAGAGTCACGAGTCTTAAGATTGTACTTAATATATGTAGTATCCCTCCCATAGTCTAATTTTATATATGTTATGATTATTTTAGGATGATGAATTATATGTTAGGAAATCATTGATGCTTATGATTTTACTGACCCCATACTTACATGTGTATGGTTGATGTGTTTATTTTATATTTATGTTTGATGTGCCTAATGTGGTTGAGGGACGGAGTCATAGTTACTTGCTTGTGAGATCTACACGACCGGCTGATCTTGACCATTGTCTGTTATATATTTATATATGTATGTACATGTGGGTTTTGTCTGCAGGTATCAGGCATCGACTTCTCTAAATTGTCAGGATGAGTGTGCCCTATCGCAATATCTCAAATGGTAAGAGAGGGAAAATAACACAAGTCCAAAACCCTAACCTAAGCCCATTTGTCCTAGGATTGGACAAGTATCAGTTTGACTACCCTACCCGAATTTGTCTAGTTGACATAGATTCGTGGATCCCTTTCTTGAGTGTGCTTGGTTTTACTTTGTTTATTTCAGTTGATTTATTTCTTATGTGGGTGATTTTCTGTGTTTAATGATTTAATGATTATAGTTGAAATTGTATATTAATTATGTTCCTATGTTTATTTGAAAAAAATTAATTAAAACTCAAATAATTGTATATTTCAATATTTGGATTTAATTGATTATTTAATTGAAATTAGATTTAATTATGCTTGTGTGCTTTATTAAATAATTAAATGTTTAATTGCATGGTTTTAGGGTGTTTTAAATATTTAATCTATTTAATACAAATTGTAATTTTAACATGTGCATTTACATTATTGAAAAGTGAATTTGTTTTCAAAAGTTAACAACTTGTTTTGAAAAGTCAAGTTGAGTTGTGCATATAAAGTTATTTTAAATTATTTAATTGTGATTTATTTTCAATTTCTGATTTGGAGTTGATGTGGGAGTTAGCTGTTGAGTTATCTTTAGGGTTGCATGATAAAAGGGAATTGAATCTCTATTAGGGGGAATTGCATTCATTTTAGAGAGGAGACAGGTTTTGAGGAGAATTTTTGGAGAGCTTGTGTGCTTTTGATTTTGGAGAATTTGGTTATTGTGATTGCTTGTTGTTTTGGCTACATTGTGCATCTGGATTCTTGGTGTTGTGTTCTTCGTAGATTCAGATCTGCAGGTTGAATCTATCCTCAGAGGAATTCTGGTCTACAGATCTTCAAAGGTTTTCAATTTCAGTTTCTTGCTTTGAATCCAAGGTAGGCTTTGAAATCCTACTTATTAGTTTTGTTTTGCATTTATCTGGCTTTCTTTGTTTGTGCAAGTTTTAGTGTATCTCAATAGATAGATTTGTAAATTCTTTTATTCTGAGTATTTAGAAAACCCTAATTATTATGATTTTTAATTTTTATGTAACTTTAGCACAACAAGGTTATGCTAGCAAAATTTTATTAAAAGATTCTTTATAGATTTCCTAGAAAATAATAAATTAAACCAGGACTATAATTTTCTTTGACTAATGTGAGATCGATTTGGGATCACATGTGGTCAAAGAATGAAGTTGAAGTGTGAGATCGATTTGGAATCACAAAACAATCCAGACATGTGTTCGACGGATGGGAACATATCGGGACAAAGGTAAGCTGATTGAAAAAGACAAGGCCAACACCCCTGTAAATAGGAAATTGTCAAGTCTCAAATAAGAGATAAGAATCTCAAGGTTCGATTGATAAAGCTGAATCAAGGATTGAAGTTTAAAGTTTGATAAGTACTGCCCCCTCGTGATCGGAATCGAAATTAGGTAGAGGAGAAATAGTAAATTGATAAACTTGATCAAGTCACTAGAAATCATAATCGAAGGTGAAAGATGATAGGATAACCATCAAGCAGTGAAAATATGCCCCAGTTTGACTAGGTTTGACTAAGAAAGATATAGGATAAAAATAAAGTCAAACCTCAGAGAGATGAAGTGAATGAAAATGAATGAAAGACTAGAAGGTCGAAAGAGATGGGGATGAAGAAATAAAGATGCCCCAGCGAAGATCGAAGGATCAGGCCTCAAACGGTCAACCAACTGCGCAGAAGAAGGAGAAATTTGAAATGCGATTTTGACTATCAAGATGAACTCAGATTTTGATTTCGATCCCAAAAATGGATCCAGGATGTCGAAATTACCCAGGGGTGCAATTTTTGCGAAATTCTGAGATTTTTCAAAAATTAGGTCAAAAAGTCAAAATGCTATAAAAGGGGTAAAAAGGTCATTTTCAAATTCATTTGTCTTTTGTGATTTGAGAACTTTGAGAGCTCAAAGAGAGAAAATAGCCCAACAAGTAGCTATTTCGATTCACACACATCGATTCAAGCGCGGTCGGTTGCACAACCAGCCTCCTCAGTATGGTGCCCTGGTAAGTTTTTAGAAAAACTCGCTTGTTGAGTCATTTATGAGCTATTTATGGTATTTTAAACATGTTTTTAATTGTTTTTTTAATATTTCAAATTTTATTTATGCGAAAGTTCATACGACACTTGGAAAGTATCGCAAACCTCGATACTTTTTATCGTGTGATAGTTCACGGGTCCACAAAGCATCGCGCAATAGGTCAATCCAGTATCGCACAATACTGGATGAAATATCACGCGATCTTGTGCAAACTATCGTAGAGAAAAATAGTATCGCCCTGCTATTAAGGAAAGTATCACACAATACTATATCCAAAAATAGTATTGCACTAGTATAATAAGAAATATCACATAGTATTAATTTGAGCAAAATAACATGGGTCTAGATAATTTTTTGCATTTAAGATTTCTTGTACTGATTTTAGACATCCATCATGATATGTTCTGACATCTGGTTTGGGGTTATGGCTTGCAGGAGACTTTTTCGGTGCTCCTTATCAGGGCTCTGAGAGTGACCGGGTTACGCTGTGTCAGAGATCTGGATACTCTTGGTAGGGATGACTTGATCAACATGGGTTTTGGGTTCTTGCTAGATATGCCCCATATTCGGGTAGATCATGGGCTATTAATGGTGTTGGCCGAGAGATGGCACAGTGAGCACACCTTTCATCTACCTACTGGAGAGGCGACGATCTCACTAGAGGATGTCTATCAAATCCTCCGAGTATCTAGCCATGGTGATCCAGTGAGTATAATCATGTTTCTAAATGTGCATAGATGTAAAGTTTCCATATGATAGAAACTGACATGATTTTCTATTGACAAAGGTATATTATGATTAGGATCCGATCGAGGGGCGACATGCCATCCAGGACATGTTCTAGGATGTCACCATTATTGATAGACACCTTAGTTGGGATCGACTGATGGAGGAGTTTGGTCGCGATTTTCTGGTTCCTTGCATAATGTGCTCAATAGTAGCACAGGCCTTGATCACAGACAGGAGCCAGAGAGGGTTCCCATTGGGTTGGGGTAGATTGGTTGCTGACTTGATAGCACACCCTCGACATATGGCATGGGGCCCAACCATCCTAGCAGACATGTACCACGAGTTACATGAGATAGTCCATAGGGAGAGCACTTCTCTAAGTCATTACTTCCAAGAGAATCCATGAATGGGAAACCTTGAGAAAGCGACCTAGAGCTCCCTAGGCATGAAGTCACAAGGATATTAAGAATGCTCTCAGCTAGAGCTATTAAGCCTATAACCTTGCTAGTAAACCACACAATGGGAGATTCAAAGAGACAAGGGCAAGAATGCCAATATCCTCAAGAATCAACAATGGAAATGCAATGCAACTATGCTAAGAATGAAGATGCAAGTAAGCTATGGAAATGAAAGTATTACAAGCCTTACTAATTAAACTATGTGAGCTAAACTAGGACTTGAAAGGAAATCTAAGCTAAGAAAGCACAAACATGAAGCTATGATGCAAGAATGAAAGCTAAATGAAACAAGATCTCCAAAGCTCCAAAGTCACCAAGAAATCCTGCAGCATAAGATTAGTATCAAAAAGTTGGTCTTCTAGAATGAGAAGAGAGCTCTTCTTTTATAAGAAATGAGAATCAACGGACGATGGAGATTAAGAGGCAAAAGATTTAATCAAGGGTGAAGCTTGAAAGAGGAGTAATCCATGTGCACAAATATCCTCAAATGAGAAAATAAGAGTTGACTTTTGTGCTCCATATGAGACAAAAAGGCCTTTTCTCTTTTTTATAAAATAGGAATAATGCTTTATTTGTGCAACTTAAGATAAAGGAAAAGTGGGGGCTTTTTATTTAATAAAAGGGGAGGGAATTCCTTTTAATTAAATAAAGACTTAGGATAAAATGGTTAGCCCATAGAATATAATCGAATAAATGATAGAATTAGGATTGATCAAGGAAATTGATTTAATTTGAAAATATTGATTCAGGGATTTGATAAATTGCAAAAATGGGGCCCAAAGTCTAGGTGACCATTTTAGGGTGCATACAAATTTGACTATAGGGTTAAAAAATAATTGTTTGTGGGTAAAGAAAAATCAAATCCAAAACAAAAACCCAATTCTGGTTAAAAATTTATACATTCTGTAAAAAAAAAATATACACAATCAAGATTAAATCTAGTCAATTGGAAATGTCAAATCTATGGCATGATTTTAGTAGCATGTGTTGATAAATACTTACCTTTAAAAAAAAAAAAATGCATACTTAAAAGTCAAAGTAGGCTTTAAAAAAAAAGAATAGCCCTTAAGATTATGTATTATGGATTTCTTTTAAAAATAATATAATATATAAAATGACTTTGCATGTTCATATTTCTTTTATGAAAAGAAATGTGCTTTGAATTAAAAAAAAAAATTAAAAAAAAAAAAATTATTACCTTGCGTGGGGCCGTGTGCATCCCCTTAAGGGATTGCCGCACGGGCCCCAAGGGGTACTGTGAGGAGCCCCTGAGGGGACTGTCACGACAACCCTGGTACTGCCGTGCGCAGTCCCTTAGGGGACTACATCGACAATACCTAAGGGTACTCGCCGACAATGTGTGGGGATGGAGCAGTGGGCCCCCCACTAAAGTTTAAATTAATTTTATTTTTATTTTAATAAAATTTGTTATTAAAAGATTTAATTTAATTTAATTTTAAATTAAGTTTGTGTTTTTAAATTATATTTTCTAATTTAGATTTAACTTTATTTTTAATATGTTAGTATTATTAAATTTTATTAATTAAATAAAATTTAAAGCTTGCATTTATTAATTATTTTTAATAAATGGAGTTTTCTTTCATAGTTAGAGTAAATTTATTTTTATATATGTTTAAAGGAGTATTTTCTTTAATATTTTATTTAAATGTATATATAATTTTGTTATTTGTTTAAATACAAATAAATCAATTGAATTTCTTGTGAGTTATTTAATGATGTATTTGTTTTGAAATAAACATTTACATTGGAACATGTATTGTCACATGAATTATGTTTAATTTTTAGATGGACAATTTTTATAAATTGAAGTACATGTATTATAATTGGGTGTTTTATTCTGTCGAATTCATAGAACGTATATAGGGAATATTCTTTTATTTATGGCATTATTGTGATGTTTATGATTAAGATTCTCTTAGAAGTTTTATGTGTTTCTATTTTTGGATTCATTTATGATCAATATGGAATTTAAATGCTTATGGTTAGATTTCAACCTTCTATGATGTGAGTGTTGTATTCTTTGTTCTTGGAGTATCTTCTTTTGCTTATTGTGATATCAGGATACTAGATGACCTAGGAGGAAAAATAGAGGCCGGGGTAAGTATCAGTTGATCATGTTTTCAGTATTATATTTTGGTGTGTGTGTGTGTTTCGATCATCACCCTGATTTGACCTTTTGGACTCATGTTGTGTTGTGTTCTACTTCATAATCTATATAGGGGAATATGGTGTTGACTTTTTTATGTCCTATCCATGAGATCAGGAGTATATTCTTTTGTGAACACTTGGAGAGTGTTTTGTGATATTATGGTTATGTGAGAACTAGTGTGTTCCTGCTATTTTGTGGAACAATCCTAAGGGACATTATTATCATCTTGTGATCTATGTGAGATCTGTGAGCCTAGGGTAGTTTGCCTAGATATGTAGTAGGGGGTGGCTTCCAATAAGCATTGGGGCCCACAAGTGGCTGCCAGGATCACTTATTGTAAGTATCTGTAATCAAGTGATAACCTAATAAAATTAAGGGGAATTAAATGAACTAATAAGATATGTTCCTCGCCCATGCTTGAGTGCTAGTACAAACTAAGATGGGAATGAAGATGATGCTGGCTGCCTTGAGAGGTGTGTTTAGCATAGTTAATAGCTTCGTTTTTACAAAAAGTCATTGATCCGTGTATGGTCGCTTGAGTGCCGGGATCCAGAGTGATTACCAGGATGAGACTCAAGGGTTAGATGTACATGATGACAACTTCCTATGCATAGTCTAGTTATTCTACATGTGTTGGTTGCCTCTGGATTAGAAAATCTTACCTATTGTTATCTTTTGTACACCTTTTGTTAGAGAGCTTTCAGGATCTTTTCCTTAGCTTGTTCTGTTGATGTTTGTTATTTGAGTGGGATCTATTGTTATCTCCTTAGTATGGTGGGAGTGGACCATTCAGGTTCACGAGGTTGGGTGGTAGTGATCCTTTTACCATTTGAGATTCTGACGTTCATGTACCGGTGTTGGATGATCCCTGTAGTAGTTGTTCCTTCTTGATCTTCATTGATAGAGTTGTGTTCCTATTCTTCTTATTATTCTTTGTGATCTTGTATCATTGTATCAGTTATTCAGAGATATCATGTGTACTTCTTTTTGGCTATTGTATTACATACCTTGCGACATGTGCAGTGGATGTAGGTTATTATGGATACCTTATTTTATCGATTGTATTTATGTTATCTTTTATGTGATGTTGCATTTATCATTCACTTGTTTATATGAGTTTTGTAATTATAACTAATCTAAATTAAATAATTAATACTTACGTAATCTTCGTCAAGGAATCCTTGAGAGTTGTAACATGTGTTGGTTGTTGTTTTAATGTGAGTAAATGGTAATTGCTTCTGCATTGATGTTTATTTTGTTTGTTAACACTTAAAAAAAAATTATTCTGCAAACTTAGATGCATGTTTAGGTTAAGTTCTCTTGGGTTCCTTGGCGGGGCATTACAATATAGCCAAACTTCATTCAATGGTACATTCAAACATGAAACAAACCATTCTTAAACCAGTGATCCAAATTAAACTAGTAAACCTGTGATATCCCCATAAATGAATAAGATTTATATAAACAAAATATAAATGAATAATTAATTAAAAAAAGAAAAAAGAGAGAGAACAATATATAAATAATGATATAATATTATAATCATATTATAATATATTACATTATAATAATAATGTTCAAGTATGAAATTTAATCAAATAATAATTAAATATCATCATATAAAATAATAAAATATAATTTTTTATAATGATTAAAATATATATATTGAAGTATTTATAATATGCATTACATATATTAACATTAATAAATAATAACATAATAATAATATTAATATTGATAAATAATAAGATAATAAAATTAATTAAAAGAAAAGACACACCTTTTCTAATGACAAGGTATATAGAGAAATATTAACACCAAAAATAGGATATGGAAGGAATTATATTGAACTAGTCTACAAAAATTCTAATCTAGAAATATATGGAAAGAAAATTAAGAGGATCCTAACAAGGGACATTACAAACCAAAGGACAACAAACTGAAGGAATGCATGATTGTTTCACATAGTAAGCCAAACTAATATCGCTTTGGAGGAATACATGATTGTTTGACATAGTAAGCCAAACTATTAATATGCAATAATATGCATTATGCACCTCATGGAGGGATTTTACAATAGATGATTAATATATATTATTTAAAAAAAAAAAACTCAAATTGTCGTCGCATTTTCGACCAACATGACTATTTTTTTCGACGACAGAGCTATACTCACGACGTATATAGTAGTGGATAATTCGACCAAGGTTGGTCGAAAATGATGAATGCTGGTCATATCGTAGCTGGCAATTTAGACGTTGTTTTTAGTCAAAATTTTGACCAAATGGTAAGTCGAATATTTGACTTTTAAGGGAACGTGTGGAAAAATTGACAAAGAAAGTTTGGCAACACAAATGGTTGATCTATCGACCATTGTGCGTTGAAAAATAGACCAATGAGCGTCGAAAACAAGGCTAAAATTTACTAGTGATAAGACATACAATTTAAGTATACAATTGTATTTGAGCATTAGGGTAAGGGATTTCATATGATTACAAGTATGATCTATTGACCTCTCGAGTATAAGAACATCAATGTTGAACCTATCATTTGAACTACCAATGAAATTTGTTTCCTATGGGTTTTGTGTGAACCAAAGTAAATTTGGGTTGAGTAATAAGCTTAGCCCCTATGTTGATAAGGAAAACCTTGGATGTTCAAGTTAGTTTATGAATGATAATAAGTAGACTTCAATTAAGACATTGATTCTCTTAAAGGAAGTGTTATATTACAAGTTACTAAATGGTGACATACGTTCTTTGTTTTTTGCTAAGCACTAATGACTATTGGAAATCATTTAAGGTATCCATGTTTATGGGAAGTTGTGAGAAGGAGGCCTTTGAGAAGTCTTGTAATGAGAGGGTGAATCAGTTGTGTGTACCTAATTACTTTAATTTCACTTTAGCCACTTAGATTTGAAAGATAAACATCAATGCAAGATCCACAACATATAACACATAACACCAAGATTTTTTCTTGAGGAAACTTGGTTGAGGGAAAACCCCATTGTGAGTGAAACCCACTAGATGAGTGTGCTCTGTTAAAAGTACTGCCCAGTTAAGAGAAAAATAGAGAACACATGATGCACTTGCAACCATATTCTTACAACCCAATCTACATGCTCACTTCTCACAATACAATCTTAGATCTGGCCCTCAGTTAGGTTCACCGATCTATCTTCAATTACAATAGGGTGGACATACAGTCGTTTACAAATGAACTGACAAATAACATCTCCTATGCCAAAATAGTTCCAATGAAGTACAAAATCCTCCTCAGGTGAAGAACACACATATAAACAATCCTCTCGCTCACATACATACACTAAATTACAAAATGATCTCTTATTTATACTAATTACAAAGAATAATCCCCCACTAGGTTAGCTAAGACCTATTACAATAAAAGATATACACATTATGCTCAATCACCAATGCGATCCAAATCAAGTCAGCTAAGACTTAGATAGGACTCAAATCTTCAACCTCAAACATGCTATACCATCACTGACATAGCACCAAGAGTCACAACATGTTACTTCATCAAGTCAGTTAGAACTCAAATGAAGAAATGCTAACACACTACCAAAACAAAAAATCCGATCACCTTAATCAATGTTGACCAACAAAATGATCATCGCATGGTCCAAGAACACCAACAAGGAACATGAATACCATCCAGAACCTTCGCATCATCTCCAATGTGAAATCCAAATCATATTTATCTTTGATAAAAAGTAACACTAAAATATTGAACTCTGACATAACAAAAGATAGCTTGTTGTACTCTAAATCATGAACAACACTAGCAGTGAACACAATGATAAGGAACTATATCACAAGCTTTGTAATCTCTGAAACACCAAATCTAAGTCATACCGAACCAAATACTCATCCACTATTCATAGGAACACTGTGACACCAGAAACCAACAAATGGATCATCCCTCATTAAAATTGTCATACCTACATTTTGTGAACATCTATAGATGATATATAGATACATCTGAACAATACCTCACGATCGCAACTTAAGATCTTTAGCATAACATCTGATCAACTAAAATCCTTCATACTGAACACACTGAACACATTGTATGAAGCAATAACTAGTATGTTGACATCAATGATAAAACATTAATGTCAACACACTCAAAATCCAAAAATCTAACACGCTCAACAATCTTCCAACAATCTCCCCCTTTGGCATTGATGGCAACATATGAAGTGAAAAACTGATCAATGCACAAAGACATCAATATATCCACCTAATCACTCTAAAATATATCCACCTAATCATTCTGAATATCAAGCTTCAAACCTCTCAACACAAATTAATTTTTATTCATTTTTCACATGCAACTTCTCCCCCTTTGACATCAATGAAAAATGACCAAATATATCAAAAACACCAAACCAAGAAATAGTCATAACACTGCTCCCCCTAAGGAGTAGTCCTTAAATATAGTCATCAATCCAGCAAATAATGTTATGATATATTATCAGGATTGATGCTATCTTCAACATCATTAGCTTTGATTTGGAGGGGCTATCACCTCAAGCTTTTCCCTGAGATAAAAAAGTATCCTTCAGAAAAAGCTTTGTAAATATATCAACAATCTATTCCTTCGAAGACACAAATTCCAGCTTCACTTCCTTTTCATTAACTTTATCCCTCAAGACATGATATTTGATAGAAATATGCTCTGTCTTTGAATGCAAAACATGCTTCTTTGAGATATTTATAGCACTAGAGTTATCAGAGTGAATAATGACAAGTTCATCAATGTTTATGTCTATGTCCTTCAACATTTGCTTCATCCAAATAGCTTGATTACAATTAATTGCAGCAACAACATACTTAGCTTCAATAGTAGATTGAGAAATACAATCTTGCTTCTTACTAGTCCAAGAAACTAGTTTCTTACCCAAAAAGAATGCACCCCCACTAGTACTTTTTATATCATCCATATTACCTGTCCAATCAGCATCAGTGTATGCACATAGTGTAAAGTCATCATTTTTTCTTACGCTAATCCATAGTCACCCGCACCCTTCAAATATCTAAAAATTCTTTTGATAACAACCATATGAGATTCCTTCAGTTCAACTTCAAATCTTGTAGAAATTCCAACAACATTTGATATGTTTGGTCTAAACTAAGTTAGATATTGCAATCCACCAATCATAGATATGTATAATGTTTGATTAACACAATGGAATCATCATTGAAGCATAGGTAAAACCTTGGAACCCTTAGGAGGATAGTTCACTCTACTAAGGTACATCAAGGGACCCAAACACCAATGATTACCACAGGTATCCTTTACTTTCTTTGGCCTCTCAAGGAACTCAACATATACCTTGAATCCCCATCCTATCCTTCACCTTCCTCCTTGAGTGAAAGTGATCGGATGAACTCGTGAAAAGAATTCTTCCTTCAAAATAGTGCATGATAGAACTCGGTGTAGATAGGACTTGATATAGATAGGATCATTTGGGAGTGAACTAGGAACTTGGTCTAGGACTTAGCATGATAGTTTAAGGTTGTGGGGATCATCTAAGAATGTCAGGGGAGAGAAACATTTAGCATTTTGGGAGTCACCCATAATTGGTTATGGTTTGATTCAGTAATAAGACTTAGAAAACTGAGTATCCCTCCTTATGTCAGTTTCTCTCAAATTTTTAAGAGATTTCCAAAGGACTTGGAAATTAAATTATAGATTTGGATACCCTTTTCAGGGTTACAGAAAACCACAAAGATACAATTAATCACTTCATCTTGATAGGCATGGTTTCACTATGGTGACATGTCTAAATAGGCTTAAGTAGGCTTACCTAAAGAAGAAAATACCTTCTAAAGGATTATTTCAAGCCTCTAATCACTTGGAGTATCTCAAGGGACCTAAAAATTTGCCAAATCCTGGCTTTTAGCTTCTGGAACACCTCAGAATAAAGGTTATGTTGCAGATTCCAAAATTCTACGTGGTGGACACATAGAGATGTCCACCTAGGGAATCAATTTCCTTCCTCCTTCCTGCATGATGTGCAACATGGAAGTCAAAAACATAAAGTAAATAGTCCTCCCTTGAATCTCTCCAAGATCCATGAGCTGACACTCTTGGGACTTTAAGCTATAGCCATTTATGGCTCAAAATCCATACTATAGGCTACAGTCAGACCCACTCATACAAAAACCAAGATAACTCCTATCTCCTCTCACTTCACAACCTCAAATCACTTGGAAATGAAAGCTAACTAGTTAGGTTAGAACATGCACGTAAGAATCCACACATATGCAATCGTATAGGGCCATACAAAAGTAGGTAATGGTGAAAATTGTAGGAAAACAGTAAGAATTGATTCTTTTCTTCTTGCAAGTTTGATACAAAGGTTTTTTCCTCCATTTTTTTTGAAGGATCTTGACCTGTAACTCCCAAGAAAGAATCAAAACTCCCTTGGAAGCCATTACAGTCGAGCTACAACAAAAAAAAAAAGTTTTTCAAAAACTTGCAATGATGCAACTTTTGCATTTTTGACATATGGAGCTCCAATGAAAACCTCTTCTTTTGGCCTTTTTCTCACTGTTTTAGAACACACACCAAAATCTTTGCTAAAAAAGTAGAATTCATAACTCCCTACTTGTCCTAGGTGGCTAAAGGTTCAGTGAGCTTATAGGGTTTTTGTTGGAAACTGCAATTGAAGCAATTATTGTGTTGTCATTGATGTCAAACCTTAACTGGTAAGACTATTGCTACTTAGGAAAGTACTATATCTATTGTATTGTTGTGAAGAAGGGAAAGAAAGGATGGTAACAATAGCACCTAAGGAAAGGTTGAGTTATCTTGATACTACAAAGTGTACTTGACTATGTTGTACAATGATGAGACAATGTATTATTTATCTTAGTAAGATTGAAGACTAAATTGGTAGGCTTGACCAAGCAAAAATGGAGAAATCATGTTCAAGCCAAGTAATGTTAGTGTCGATCGAGTCAGTATATGCCGAGTAAAATTCTAGTGTCAACTGAACATCAGTTAATTTCTGAGAAATACATTATAAGCCGACGAAACATTTTTAGTAATGACCGAGCTTTCTACATGAAGACCGAGTAGTTGATCACAGTATTGACCGAGCATCAGCATTTTTATATTTGAAGAGAATTCAGATTTGGAGCCGACATTGTTGAATTCTTGGATTATGTAAAATGTGTTGACTTTATTTATTGATTGTTTGAAAGCATTAAATGCACTAAAAAATGTTTTATTGTAAATCTTTAAGAGATTTGAGATGTTTTTAGAAAAGGAGCCGAAGAACATAAAGCAGGTATATTCAATGAATTTGACCTAACCCTAAGATCTACGAAGAAGATTGAGTGGCAAAAGATGAGTTAACCTAATTGAGGAAGTATTAAGGGAATCTAAGCATTAGATATGTGTGTGCATGGGTGAAAATATGATGCTAGAAGATCAGTAGATGTTATTGACTGTATAAGCAGAAAAGGTTGAAGGAGAAGTGTGGTGATTGCTTGAAGAAAAGTTCCGAGCAGATCAGAGATGGAGATGACAAAGTTTCAAAGTCAGTAAACCAACATTTGTGTACAGAATTAGATCTGATATTTGCAAAGTGAGTTGTATGTTTCTCAGATCAATACTACTGCTACTTTCTAACCATTGTAATAGTCAAAATCCTTTTAACAGAGGTTGAACTAACAGTCATATGTTTAAATCCTTTGAACAAGGTTGCATTCTAATGGATTGTATGTAAGTCCTATAACAAGGCTCACTTTTAACAGGGTGATTGAAATCCTTTAACTGGGTCACACCTAACAGTGTGTATTATAACCTTTGACAAGGTTGGCTTTTAACCGAGCTCACTTCAGAAGAGTGAAAATAATAGTAGCATGTTACAAAGTGGTTTTTCCCAGATTGGGTTTCCACTATAAATCCTAGTGTCAATGCTTGTGTGAATGTTTTGGTTTGAAAATTTCTATGTTTTACAAGTTAGATACAGCTGGGTAGTGGACTGCAATGTTATATGTTTCTATTATAGAATCAGTGATGAGCGAGTTGGTTTTGGTTGTTAGATCTGATTTAAAGAAAAGTTTTTGAAGTTTGTTTTATACATCAGGACCCGAGAACAACTGATTCACCCCCCCTCTTTGTTGTTCTAAATCATATTATCAATTGGTATCAGAGCTGTGTTGCTTATTATTGGTGTTTATAGAAATCAAGTTTAAAGGGACTTGAAGCAAATGATCAGGATGTATAAGAAGGAGGTATCGAAGCTAAATAAGGAAAACTTCCTTGCATGGCAAAGCTTGATGAAGCTGCATTTGGCCAGTATTGGTGATTCTACAAAGTACTACATTGAGAATGACTATGTTTCACCTATCGCACCTTTGATTGCCGAGGAAATGAGAGCTAAGCAAGAACATAATCAGGCAATGCTAGAAATTGCATCTGCCTTGAGTTATCCAGAATTTGAGGACATTAAGGATTGCACAAGTGATAAGGAGATGTGGGACACTCTCGAAAGGATCTATGGTGGCGACTTAAATGTACTGAAAGCTAAGGTCAAGTCTCAGAGGTAAGTTTGATGAAATGAGAATACAAGAAGGTGAGAACATTGCACAATATCGTGGTAGAATAAAAGAAGTTGTGAATGCTATTAGAGGAGAAAATGAGATTATTGATGATGAAACTATAATTGGAAAAGTACTAAGAACTTTGCGTCCTATATATGCTATTAAGATCTCAACTATTCAGGAATCTAGATGCAACTCTGCAAATGTGCTTACTTTGGAAAGTTTGGTTGGCAAGCTGACTGCTTTTGAACTCTCTAACTATGATAACTTCACTGTTAGTAGTATTGGTAATGTTGAATATGTTTTTAAGTCACAATTAGTTCTGAATAAGCCAAAGAAAGAAAAAGAAAGATGCATCAGTGAAAGTGAAAGTGAAAGTGAAAGTGACAGTGACACTTCTGATGAAGAACTTGAAGAACTAGAAGCTCTTATGGCTAGAATGTTGGAGTTGATGAAAAGAAACCCAAAGCTCCCAAGAATCCCTGCATGCAAGTACCTATCATAGAAAGAGAAAAAAAAAGCTATGGAGGCATGTAATCACAAATCTGAGAAAGACAAGCCATGATTGAGCAAAATAAATGAGAGAGAGAATCTCAATACAATAATCTATTCTCCATTATGATTCAATAAGTGAATGAATAAAATAAAAAGAGGGAATCCCTATAAAAGGATACCGAAACCCTAAAGGTGAAAACCCTAAAGAATAATAAGATGCCTAAGTTTAACTTAAGTGTAGAGTATAATAGACTAATAATTAAATAAATTAATTTTTAGCTATAATATGACAACTTTAACACCCCCCCTTAAGTGTAACTTAGGGAGAAGCTAAACAACTAAGGACTAAAAGATGCATGAAAACAAAATGTATGAAAGAACTATGGGTCCCGACAACTAGGCTTGATCAGATACCCAAATACAAGAAATAAACTAGATGAAGGAAACAAAGCCTCCAATCTAGGGAAAGTCCCAAAGAAAGGAACAAGAAAGAGCATGTATAACATCTCCAAAGCATGAAGCTGTAAACATTGTCAGAAGTAACTGCTGGAACCTCCACTAAAGAAGTGCATGATCAGGTAGAGAAGATAAAGTTTGAAGAGCTGATCAATCAAAGAGGTGGCTTCCAAAAGTAGGAATGAATGAGTGTCTATATAGTAGATGATCCATCTCACCGAAATGCATAGGTGCCTAGCCACTGCATCCACCTAGTACATAGGAACAAAAACTATATACCTAGATCACTCAAATGAACCAAGGAAGCAATAGAACCAACAGGTTAACCCCCCCATAATGCTAAACAGAGAGAGGTGTGACAGGAACACTGAAATGCAATGTCAAAAACAAATGCAAGAAGAAGAATCAGGAACACCAACAGTGCAAAAGAGGGTACAAACATAGGATAAAGGGCGATGTTGAAGAAGAAGAATTGATCTTTTGGACATGCAACATGAGGCTAATGTCATGGAAGGGACACTCACTTGACAAAGTTGGATGAGCACAAAAGGCAAAACATCATAACCCCCTCATGGCACTTTATAACAGAGTGCGAGTACAAACAAACACAAGGTGAACAAGATCTCACATATGCAAAAGCAGACACTTTATCTTAGTGCATTTGTAGAAAAGAGAATGCTACATAAGAGAAGTATACAATGCTCAGAAGAAAGAAAGAAGGGTGAGCTAGAAGAATAGAAGCAGAGATCCTAGGACCTGTAGAACCCAAGTAATCCGCCAGAGTGTGAAAGTAAAAAAATCAAAGGAGAAAGAACCTAGAGTAGAATCTAGAAAATAAGACCCCTGCCATTGAAAAACTCACTGAACCAACTTTTCGACGATATCTGGTTTGCCCAAAAAGGAGTCCGGATGACCAAGATATGGCTCCCAGAAGGCAAAAACAAACATCAACTTTGATAGAAAAAAATGCCATCAAAATAGAAAAATCAGAGAGAAAAACCTCTATCATTAGATCAGGCTCGGAAAGAGCTTTTCGACGATATAAAGAAGTCAAAAATCCAATACCGTATGCTCAAAATACGACCAAAAGACCACAGACAGCTCCAGAGAACAAAAAAACTCAAAGAGAATGACGGTTTCTTGCACGTCAAATTTAATCACGACATGGTGATGCAAGCATATGTACTGATGATGTCAGCACATAGGTCTGACATACCTACCTATGTCAGCTATCAGTACCTTTTTTGGGTACGCATGCAAAGTCAAAAAGTTTTACAAAAAAAGCTTTTTTCATTCCAAAAAATCAAATGCATAAAATATTTGATTTTTATTTTTATTTTTAACCAAAAAAAATGCTGCACATTTTTTTAGAAAAAAGAATTTTTTTGTCTCACCTTGGGATGCGTGCCAAGGCCGTACGGCTCTGGGCTCAAAAATTTTGCCTCAAATTGTAAAGTTGTCCAAAATAGACAAATTTTATATAGATTTTGGAGTTTTTGGGTGCTTTGAGCGCAACAGTGATGTCTGTTTGAGCTCAAAATGACCAGGAAAAATGTCCCCCCTAAATCCACATAAAAAGCTTCTGAAAAATAGGGGCATGAAGATCTGAAGCTCTGATACCATGTTGGAGTTGATGAAAATCAACCCACAGCTCCCAAGAATCCCTGCATGCAAACACCTATCACAGAAAGAGAAAAAAAAACTATGGAGGCATGTAATCATAGATCTGAGAAAGAGAAGCCATGATTGAGAAAAATAAATGAGAGAGAGAATCTCAATACAATAATCTATTCTCCATTATGATCCAATAAGTGAATGAATAAAATAAAAAGAGGGAATCCCTATAAAAAGATACCGAAACCCTAAAGGTGAAAACCCTAAAGAATAATAAGATGCCTAAGTTTAACTTAAGTGTATAGTATAATAGACTAATAATTAAATAGATTAATTATTAGCTATAATATGACAACTCTAACATAGAAGACTGAGAAGGGGAAAAGGAAAATATAAAGGTAAACTCCCTATTATATGTTTTGCATGTAATAAAGTTGGTCATATAGCTGCTAGTTGTCCTGACATGAATGATAAAGATGAAGAAAGAAAAAGAAAACACAAAGACAGAAGAGATGAAAAAAGCTACCGAAGGCACAAAGAATACAAAGGAAAAGGTAAGAAATCTTGTTACATTGCTGAAGAAGAAACTGACACTGATAGTGATGATTTTGAAATTGAGGTAGTCTATGTTGCAATGAAAGATGAATCTGATGAGGATGACAACTGCATTGATCTCCTATGTGAACAAGAATGAAAAATGGATTATTGATAGTGGTTGTTCACATCACATGACTGGTGACAAGAGTAAGTTTGAGACCTTACATCATTATAGAGGTAAAAGTGTAAAATTTGGTAATGATGCACCATGTCCTGTTAGAGGAAAAGGTTTGATTAAAATGACTGATAAGATCTCTTGTGAAAATGCATATTGGGTTGAAGGTCTAAATTATAATCTACTAAGTGTTTCTCAACTCAACAACACTGGTTACCGAGTGGAATTTCAACACAAGAAAGCTAAAATATTTGATGCTATTGGTGAACTGATTGGAAGTGGAGAATAGATTAGAGGTAATTTGTTTTATCTTAACCTATCTGAAGAAGCATGTATGGTTGCACAGCTTGATGACATTTGGTTATGGCATAAGAGACTATGTCATGTTAACTTTGATAATCTGGTAGAAATAAGTAAGAAGAAGAAAGTAAGAGGTCTACCTAGATTGAAGAAACTTGAGAATGTGATGTGCAAGGAATGCTAGTTAGGAAAAATGACAAAGTCAAGTTTTAAGAGCAAATCCTTTACTTCTGAAAACATTTTAGATTTGGTTCATATTGACCTTTATGGACCTATGGGTGTACAAAGCTATTGTGGTGCTAGATATTTTATCTTGTTTGTTGATGATCATACCAAGATGATGCATGTAATGTTTCTAAAAGAAAAATCTGAAGCTTTTCAATTCTTTAAGTGGTATTTGGCTAAGGTTGAGAAGGAGACAGGTAGGAACCTGAAATGTCTTAGATTTGACTGAGGTGGAGAATTTACATCAAATGAATTCAATCTATTTTGCAATGAAAGAGGGATCAAAAGAAAGATGTTTGCACCTAGAACACCTCCACAGAATGGTATAGTAGAGAGAAGAAATAGATCTATCTTAGATTGTGCAAGGACATTGTTGATTGAAAAGAATGTGCCACAAAAATACTAGAAAGAAGCTATACATACATCTATCTACACTCTTAACCGGGTACAAATCAAGAAAGGTAAAAATCTAACACCCTATGAATTATGGCATGGGCATACACCGAGTGTTAAATAATTTAGAATCTTTGGAAGCAAGTGTTACACATTAAAAGACAATAGGAATGGAAAGTTTGATGCTAAAAGTGATGAAGACATATTCCTAGGGTATTCCACAAAAAGTAAAGCTTATAAGTGTTTGAACTCTAACACTAACAAAATTGTGGAAAGTGTGAATGTCAAAGTTGATGAGTATGCAGAAAGAAATGAAGTTGACAACAAAAGAGAACCAGAAGATTATACATCTTTTGTGTATATTGAAGAAGAAGAAGAGGCAAGTAACAAACTTGCACCTGATGCTGAGTCTCGGGTAAGCAATGCCGAGCAATAGGAAGATGATGCCGAGCATCAAGAAAATAGTGTCAAAAGAGAACAAGAACATGTTGAGCGACAAGGTAATGATGTCGAGTATCAGGAAGAGGTTGCCGAGCATTCAGAAGTTGAATTAGACAATCTTGTTGAGTAACCTGATGAAATAGAGGAGAGGAGAGCTGAACCTATTTTGGAAAAATATGTAAGAAGACATCACAAGCCTGAACAGATAATTGGAGACAAACATACTGGAATTTTGACCAGAAGTAAGACAAAGGATCCAACATGTTTACTATGTGAATTTGAACCTAAGTCAACTAGAGAGGCATTAGAAAATGAAGACTGGATACAAGCAATGAATGAAGAGATTGACTAGATAGAGAAGAATGATACTTGGACTCTGGTGCTAAGACCTGAAAAAAAATTGTTATAGGAACAAAGTGGGTGTTCTGGAATAAGTTGAATGAAAAAGGTGAAATAACTAGGAACAAAGCTGGGCTGGTATGCAAAGGCTACGCACAAGAAGAAGGAATAGATTATGGGGAGACATTTGCCCCTGTAACTAGACTGGAAGGAGTAAGAACTCTACTTGCATATGCTGCTTATAAAGATTTCAAGGTATATCAAATGGATGTCAAGTCTACATTTTTAAATGGTATACTAGAAGAAGAAGTTTACATAGAACAACCAGAAGGTTTTATTGATCCAAACAGAAGATACATGGTATGCAAACTGAACAAAGCACTATATGGATTAAAACAAGCTCCCAGAGCATGGTATGAGAGATTGCATAACTACTTGATACAGATTGGATTTTCAAGAATGAATGACACAAGAAATCTGTACATGAAAGATGAAGAAGGTAAAGGTATTCTGTTGGAAAATTTTTTTGTGGATGATATTATTTTTGGTGGACAAGATGCTTTGTGTAAAATATTTTCAAATGAAATGCAAACTGAATTTGAAATAAGCATATTTGGTGAGATCAAATTCTTTGTTGGTTTACAAGTATATCAAATGAAGAAATGAATTTTCATTACACAGTCTAAGTATGTTAATGAAATACCAAAAACTTTTGGGATGAAAGATTCTAGACTAGTGAGTACTCCTATGGTTACTGGACAAAAGTTATCTAAGAATGATGATGCTATAGAAGTGAACTAGACTTTGTATAGATCCATGATTAGAAAATTGCAGTATGCTGTACATAGTAGACCAGATATTGCACTACCTGTTGGGATTGTGGCAAGATTCTTTGCCAATCCTAGGGAAACACACATGATGGCTGTGAAAAGAATTATGAGATACTTGAAAGGGACTGCTGACTATGGGCTATATTACAAGAAGGATGACAAATTTGAACTAAGAGTTATACAGATGCTGAATGGGCAGGAAATGTAGATGACAGAAAGAGTACTAGTGGTGGAGCTTTCTTTCTTGGATAGAGATTAGTCTCCTGGATGAGAAAGAAACAAAATTGCATTTCCCAATCTACTGTTGAAGCCGAGTATGTTGTTGCTGCAGTAAACTGTTCAAATTGGGTATGGATAAAATAATTGTTGATAGGCATGAAAGAAGAAATCACTGAACTTGTTGTTATTTTCTATGACAACACAAGTTCTATCAACATTTCTAAGAATCCAGTGATGCATACTAAGACCAAGCACATAGCAATCAAGTATCACTACTTGAGAGAATTGGTACAAGATAAAGAAGTCCGAATGGAATATGTGAATACAAAGGAACAATTAGTAGACATATTCACTAAAGCTTTACCTAAAGAAGCACATGAGTATTTGAGAAGTCAATTATGGGTCCTTCCCCTAACTGAGGTTGCCTAGTTAAGCTAGGAGCACTGCATCAAATATGCTACAACAGAATATTTGATAGATTGATGTAGAAGATTGTCACACTTTAGGACTGGCCTAGAGTTGTGAAAAAGAGCAAAGACAAGGAATCAGTCATAAGCAAGATGACAGAGGGAGAAACACTGAGCTGCACAGATAATATCTATATCTGATGGATGTATGTTTTAGTTGCTGCTTTGGCATTTTTGTCAAAGAGGGAGATGAACTGAGATGATATAAGAACACATGAACTAAGATGAAGGATCGGGATAGAGGGAGATCTGGATATTTCTGATGGTCACAGAAGTGAGGCTTATAGATTCTGAATCAGAACGAAGCTAAGGATATTACACATTTTTTTTCTGGTGGATAGATAAGTTTTTGGATTGGTTGGTAATCCATGTGTTATTTTGGTGATATCATATGGTGTTGCCATCAATGCCAAAGAGGGAGATTGTTGGAAACTGCAATTGAAGCAATTGTTGTGTTGTCATTGATGTCAAATCTTAATTGGTAAGACTGTTGCTACTTAGGAAAGTACTATATCTATTGTATTTTTGTGAAGATGGGAAACAAAGGATGGTAACAATAGCACCTAAGGAAAGGTTGAGTTATCTTGATACTACAAAGTGTACTTGACTATGTTGTACAATGATGAGACAATGTATTATTTATCTTAGTAAGATTGAAGACTAAACTGGTAGGCTTGACCGAGCAAAAATGGAGAAATCATGTACAAGCTGAGTAATGTTAGTGTCGACTGAGTCAGTATATGCCGAGTAAAATTCTAGTGTCGATCAAACATTAGTTAATTGTCGAGAAAGACAGTATAAGCCGAGGAAACATTTTTAGTAATGACCGAGATTTCTACATGAAGACTGAGTAGTTGATCACAGTATTGACCGAGCATCAACATTTTTATATTTGAAGAGAATTCAGATTTGGAGCCGACATTGTTGAATTCTTGGATTATGTAAAACGTGTTGAATTTATTTATTGATTGTTTGAAAGCATTAAATGCATTGAAAAATGTTTTATTGTAAATCTTTAAGAGATTTGAGATGTTTCTAGAAAAGGAGCCGAAGAACATAAAGTGGGTAGATTCAATGAATCTAACCTAACCCTAAGATCTATGAAGGAGATTGAGCGATAAAAGATGAGTTAACCTAATTGAGGAAGTATTAAGGGAACCTAAGCATTAGATATGTGTGTGCATGGGTGAAAACAAGATGCTGGAAGATCAGTAGATGTTATTGATTGTATAAGAAGAAAAGGATGAAGGAGAAGTGTGTGATTGCTTGAAGAAAAGTTCGGAGTAGATCAGAGATGGAGATAACAAAGTTTCAAAGTCCGTAAACCAACATTTGTGTATGGAATTGGATTTGATATTTGCAAAGTGAGTTGTATGTTTCTCAAATCAATACTATTGCTACTTTCTAACCATTGTAACAGTCAAATCCTTTTAATAGAGGTTGACCTAACAGTCATATGTTTAAATCCTTTGAACAAGGTTGCATTCTAATGGATTGTATGTAAGTCCTATAACAAGGCTCACTTTTAACAAGGTGATTGAAATCCTTTAACCGGGTCACACCTAACCGTGTGTATTGTAACCTTTGATAGGGTTGGCTTTTAACTGAGCTCACTTTAGAAGAGTGAAAATAATAGTAGCATGTTACAAAGTGGTTTTTCCCAGATTGGGTTTCCACTATAAATCCTAGTGTCAATGCTTGTGTGAATGTTTTGGGTTGAACTTTTCTGTGTTTTACAAGTTAGATACAGCTGGGTAGTGGACTACAATGTTATATGTTTCTATTATAGAATCAGTGATGACCGAGTTGGGTTTGGTTGTTACATCTAATTTAAAGAAAAGTTTTTGAAGTTTGTTTTATACATCAGGACCTGAGAACAACTGATTCACCCCCCCTCTCTGTTGTTCTAAATCATATTAATAGTTTCCACCTAACCTTTTCCACCACATATGAGGACATTAAGGAAAACTTACACACAACTATTAAAAAGAATCATACACACAAAAATAAGACTCCCTACACTATTCAATCCTATATGCTTGGTGAGAGAATTTAGTGCTTGGTTATGCATGATTTTCACCTTATGTTCCTGTACCAAACTCCCCAATTTGTTTGATCTCAAGTCCACTTGAGATAAGTTTCTCCAATGATGAACCATGCTTCTTGATCTAAAACTCATTCATCCAAATGGCCTCTGATGTTGGCCTATCCTTCCGCTTGATTAAGTATTGGGTATATTGCCTTCTCCTTTGTCTTCTTGACTTGGGTATCTACGATCTTTTCAATCTGAGGTGGAGCTGGCTTAGGAACCTCATGAGGGTATGCTACTACCTTTTCTTCCTGTAAGGATTTCTTTTCTATCTCTGCACCCTTGTATGGAGTGAGGTTACACACATTAAATATAGGAAATATGCCAAAATCTAATAGTAGTTGTATCTTGTATGCATTTTTTCCATTAGCTAAGATTTTGACAGGGTCTCAACCTTTTAGGTAATATCTTAATGTGTTTGGATTGAGGTAATCTTTCTCTTCTCAAATAATCTCATACTAAATCACCAACCTTAAATTGTAACTCTCTTATTTTCTGATCAACAAGTTGTTTGTATTTCTGATTTGAGTTCTCTAACTATCTTTTAACTTGATCTTTGACTTCTTTGATAGCTTCAACAAATCTCTCTTCATCTGCACTAATTGGAGTTGAAGGAGGAAGCTCTCTGAGTTCAAGAACTCCCCTCGAGTGCATGCTGTATACAATCTAAAATGGAGTCTTTCATGTACTCCTATTAACTATATCATTGTATGAGAACTCTTCTTGTGCAAGTATGGTGTCCCACTTCTCTCCATGTTTCTTAGTAAGACATCTCAACAAGTTTCCTAGGGACCTATTGACCACCTCTGTTTGACCATCTATTTGAGGATGGTATGCAGATGAAAAAGATAGATTTGTACCAAGTCTCTTCCATAGGGTTCTCCAAAAGTGACCCACAAATTTGACATCTCTATCTGATACAATGCTTAAAGATAGTCCATGTAGTCTAACTATTTCTTTGAAAAAAAAATCTGCAACATAAGAAGCATCATTGGTAGACTTACATGGAAAGAAATGTTCCATTTTTCTGATCCTATCTACCAAAATATAAATACTATCATACCCTTTTTGTGTTTTGGGTAATCCCATGAAAAAATCCATAGTTATGCATTCCCATGGTCTTGAAGGAATGGGTAGGGGCTAGTATAATCCTTCATTTGTACTCTTCCCTTTACCTTTTTTGATAGATAATACATTCTTCCACAAACTTCCTCAAATCTGTCTACAACTTAGGCCAAAAGTAGTTCCTTCTAACCAGTTCTAAAGTCTTACCTAGTCCAAAGTGACTAGACATAGCCCCACTATGTTTCTCTTGTATGATGTTGGTTCTCATGGAACACTTGGGTACACAAAGTTGTCCACCTTTGAATAATAGTCCCTCTTGAATCAAAAAATAAGAATATTCATGATTATACCTATCATCCAAGTTAGTACATGCATGGTAAATATTCTTAAAATCATTGTCATCAGTGTACATGTGCTTCAAGGATGAAATCCCTATACTTTCCAACTAAATTTACAATATGGTTAAGACCCTTCTACTTAAGGCATTGACAACCTTATTGGTAACTCCCTTTTTATGCTTTATGGAAAAGGTAAAAGCTTGGAGTGTTTCCACCTTATTCATGTGCCTATGATTGAGTTTATCTTGGCTATTGATGAAACTAAGGGCCCGGTTATTAGTGAACACAATGAATTCTTTAGGCAACAAGTAGTGTCTCCACTTTTTGAGGGATTGACAAGGGCATACATTTCAAGATCATAAGAGGAATATCTTTGCTTGGCTTCATTGATTTTTCCACTAAAGAAAGATACAGGTTTTCCTTCTTAACTAAGTACACCTCCTATGGCTATATGGTTGGCATCACATTCTATTTGGAAGACTTTATTGAAATCAGGGAATGTGAGGATTGGATGTTGGGAAACCTTCTTCTTAAGCAACTAAAAAGCTTCATTTTCATCTTGTGTCCATACAAACTTACACTTCTACCCCCCTTTTATATTGTTCAATATAGGTGCACATATCAAGCTAAAATTTCTTAGAACTTTCTATAAAAAGTAGCTAAACCATGAAAACTTCTTACTGCTACAATTGTCCTAGGAGTTGGCCAAGAAAGAATGACACTTACCTTATCTTGGTCCATTTTAAGAGTGTCTTTGGATCACAAAACCCAATTATGTCATATCTTCTTGCATGAAGGTACACTTCTCCAAGTTGATCATTAGCTTCTCTTAATTTAGTTTTTCCAATACCATGTCTAAATGCTTTAATTTATCCTTCTTTGTATTGCTAAAGACTAGTATATCATCCAGATATACAATAACAAACTTACCTGCAAATTCATTGAGTACCTCATTCATGAGTATCATGAATGTACTAGGGGAATTAGATAACCCAAATGAGATAACTTTTCACTCATAGAGTCCTTCATTTGTTTTAAATGTTGTCTTCCACTCATCCCCTGGTCTAATCCTTATCTAATGGTAATCACTCTTTAAATCTATCTTGGGAAAGTACTTGGCACCCCCCAAACAATCAATAAAATCTTCTATTCTAGGCATGAGAAATCTATACCTTATTGTGATCTTATTGAGTGCTCTAGAATCAATACAAAGTCTCCATGTTCCTTCTTTCTTGGGTGCTAATATTGTAGGTACTGCTTATGGGCTTAAGCTCTTTCCAATCAAACCAACTTCAAGAAATTCTTGGATTTGTTTTTCTATCTCCTCATTTTACTATGGTGTCAGTTTATATGCAACCTAGTTGGGTAATGTTGAACCTGGAATAAGGTCTATACAATGACTAATTTCTCTCATGTGAGGTAGGCTTCTAGGCATTCCATAAGCTATGACACCTTTGTACTTGTCAAGAATTTGTTTGACTTCTTCCTCCACAATTGGTTCCTTGTTTGCTACTGCTTCCACTTTCAAACTTGAACCTTTAGTGTATTCTTCCCTCATCTGATCCACATTATTTTCTTGGAATTTATCTTTTAGGACCAAGACTAGTGCAAAAAGTGGGAATTTATTCTCCTTAATATCCTTGAGAAGATCCTTTCTCATAACCATAATCTTGGCTTATTTATTCTTGAATTGGTTCAATTAGAGGCAGCAATTCAATGACCTTTCCATTCTTTGTGATTGTATAGGTGTTTTTGACTCCATCATGTTGTGCCCTTAAGTCATATTGCCATGGCCTTCCAAAGAGTAAATGGTAGATATCCATATTGACTATATCAATTAAAATCTTGTCTTTGTAGGCTCCAATTTGTAACTCAACCCAAGCTTGTTCCTCAACCAATGTATGTTGTCCCTTGTTGAGCCATGATACCTTGTAGGGGTATGGGTGAGGTATCCTTACTAATTTAAACTTCTCCACCATCTCAAGAGCTACAAAATTCTTTGTTCAGCCAGAGTCTAGCAATACTTTGCAAACTTTCCCTTGTGATTTACAATTTGTCCTAAAAATGGATTTCCTTGGTGCTGCCTCTAATTGTGTAGGCATCTTCAAAAGTATTCTCCTCATTATGAGAGCCTCTCTTTTCTCTGGATAGCCATAAGATTCAAGGTCATGTTGTAATTCTAATTCTTGTGCCAAACATGCTCTTCTTTCTCCTTGAGATCTTGAACTTGCCTTCCCAGGACAATTATGTGCCATGTGCCCTTCTTGATTGCAATTGTAGCAGCTTATTGGTCCATTTGATCTCCTTGGTGATCTACCTCTTAATCTTGGTCTTCTACCTCTGAAATTACCTTTGAAGGAATCAAATCTATTTCCCTCTCAAGGTTTCTCCGATTGGGGCTGAAAATTTGGTCTTCTTCCTCTAAATGAGCCTCTACCTCTGAAGGATTGTCTCCCCCTAATCCTACCACTATTTTCTTGTCTTCTTCTAATATTTTCCTCCACTTTTAAGGCTAGTTGATAACATTTGGCCACTATATTGGGGCTCAGTAGTTGCAACTCCCTTTTGAATGTTTGGTCTTAAACCATTTAGGTACCTTTCTACCTTAACACTCTCAGGTTCTATGATTTTTGACCAGAGACTCAAGTTTTGGAATTCTTCAGTGTAAGTGCAAATGTCCATCTTTCTCTATCTAATATTTTTCCTTCTTTGGTGTAATTGAACTTCATAGTATTCAGGGATGTATGTCTCCCTCACCATAGACACCATTTTCCTCCATGAGTGGACTTTCTTCTTATCTTCCTTGACTCTTTCCTCCTGCATAAAGTTCCACCATGTTAGTGCTGCTCCCTTCAATCTTGACTTGGCTATCTTAACCTTTTGTGCCTCTAAAATCTTCTCACAATCAAAATAGTTTTCCAAAGCTTCAATCCATTCTATGACTATCTTTGCCTCCATCTTACCATTAAAAATGGGTAGTTCCAATGATTTTCCTCCCAATGCCTAGAGAGATTTTATTAAAGGCTTCTCTTGTTCCAGTACCATGTCATCTTCATCTTCAAGGGCTTCCTCTTTCTCATCATCCTCTTTCTCCACCTTTTCTTCTCCATTCCTTTCAACTGCACTTTCGACTTGGTCCAATTTGTCTTCAAGCTGTGCCAACCTTTCCCTGAATAGCCTATTCTCTTCTTCTTGTTCTTCAACATTTTTAGCTAACTCTGCATTAGTCATCATTATGGCACCTCCAACTGCAGACTCCCTATCTGACATGCAACAAAACCTTATAACTTAAGAACAATTTTTTTTTCTTTGATACCAAAAATGATGCAGAGGTACAACCTTGGAACCCATAGGAGGATAATTCACTCTACTAAGGTACATCAAGGGACCCAAACACCAATGGTTTCCATAGGTATCCTTTACTTTCTTTGGCATCTCAAGGAACTTAGCATATACCTTGAATCCCCATCCTATCCTTCACCATCCTCCTTGAGTGAAAGTGATCGGATGAACTCATGAAAATAATTCTACCTTCAAAATAGTGCATGATAGAACTCAATGTAGATAGGATCATTTGGGAGTGAACTAGGAACTCATTCAAGGACTTAGCATGATAGTGTAAAGTTGTGGGGATCATCTAATAATTTTAGAGGAGAGAATATTTTAGCATTTTGGGAGTCACCCATAACTGGTTATGGTTTTATTTAGTGATAAGACTTACAAAACTAAGAAGCCCTCCCTATGTCGGTTTCCATCGGTTTCTTAAGAGATTTTTGAAGGACTTCGAAATTAAATTATAGATTTGGATATCCTTTCAGGGTTACAAAAAACTACAAAGAGACAATTACTCACTTCATCTCGATAGGCATGGTTTCATTGTAGTGACAAGTCTGAATAGGCCTAAGTAGGCTTACCTAAAGAAGCAACTACCTTCTAAAGGACTATTTCAAGCCTCTAATCACTTAGGGTATCTTGAGGGACCTAAAAAATTGCCAAATCTTGGTTTTTAGCTTCTGGAACACCTCAGAAAAAAGGTTATGTTGTTGATTCCAAAATTCTACTTGGTGGACATATATAGATGTCCTCCTAGGGCATCAGTTTCCTTCCTCCTTCCTGCATGATGTACAAAATAGAAATAAAAAACATAAATTACATAGTCCTCCCTCGAATCTCTCCAAGATCCATGAGCCGACACTCTTGGGAGTTCAAGTTATAGCCATTTCTGGCTCAAAACCCTTACTACAAGCTACAATCAGACCCACTGATACAAAAATTAGGATAACTCCTATCTCCTCTCACTTCACGACCTCAAATCACTTGCAAATGAAAGCTAACTAGTTAGGTTAGAACAAGCATGTAAGAATCTACACATATGTAGCCCTACAGGGCCGTACACAAGTTGGTAATGGCAAACATTGCAAGAAAATAATAAGAACTAATTCTTTTCTTCTTCCAAGTTTAATAAAAGGATTTTTTCCTCCACGTTTTTGAAGGACTTTTACTTGTAACTCCAAAGAAAGAATCACAAATCCCTTGGTAGCCGTTACAGTCTAGCTGTAGAAAAAAAACAAGTTTTTCAAAAACTTGCCAAGTGGAAAAAACTTGCAATGATGTAACTTTTGCATTTTTTACATATGGAGCTCTAATGAAAACCTTTTCTTTTGGCTTTTTCCCACTATTTTTGAACACACACCAAAATATTTGCTAAAAAAATAGAATTCCTAACTCCCTACTTGTTGTAGGCTGCTAAAGGCTTGGTGAGCTTAGAGGGTTGCCACTTAAGCTTTTCTACCACATATGAGGACTTTAAGGAAAAATTACACACAAATATTAAAAAGACTCGTACACACAAAAAGAAGACTTCTTACACTATTCAGTCCTATATGATCAATGAGAGAATTTAGTGCTTAGTTATACTTGATTTTCACCTTGTGCTCCTGCACCAATCATCCTTAGTCATCTTGCAACCAGTAATCATAGGAGTTCCTACCAGTTTTGAATCTTCCATACCAAATTTCTTCAATAGTTCTCTGACATACTTGGACAGAGTAGTACAAATTTGTTTATCTAGCTGTGTAATTTTCAATCCAAGAAATAATTTCATTTCACCTATCATAGACATCTCAAATCCTTTTTGCATTTCATCAGCAAAACCTCTACTTAACTCATCATTTCCACCAACTATGATATCATCAACAAATACTTCAACAATCAAGACATTATCATCAATTATTTTGAAATATAAGTTACTATCCGCAATTCCTTTGCTAAAACCAACCTTTTACAAATACCCATCCAATCTAGCATACCAGGTTCTAGGAGCTCGCTTGAATCCATACACAAATTTTTGAAGTTTACAAACAATACCTACTTTGGTTTGAGTAAAACCATTAGGCTTCTCAATATAAACATCTTCCTCTAGTTCACCATTTAAGAATGTAGACTTAACATCCACGTGATAAACCTTAAATTTTCTATAAGTTGCATATGAATGAAGTAGTCTAACAACTTCACATCTATCTATAGGAGAAAAAGTCTCAGTAAAATTAACACCTTCCATTTGTGAATATCCTTTGCATAATAGTCTTGCTTTGTTCTGAACCACATTACCATCTTCATTTAGCTTGTTTCTGCAAACCGATTTAGTACCGATCACATTTTTGTCAATAGGTCTGGGAACAAGAATCCAAGTCTTGTTCTTTTCAATCTGATCAAGTTTCTCTTTCATTGCTTTCATCCAAATTTCTTTAACATCTTTAGGCTTAAATTTAGATAGGAAACATGTTTCATCTCTAGCAATTCTTCCTCTAGTCTAAACACCTCTATTCTTTTCACTAATAATGACATCTTCAGAATGATTAATCCTTACATACCTTGGAGCCTTAAGTGTAGGCTATGTAGAAGACCCTTCGGTGTTAATATCCACTTTAGTTTCTTTCAGTTCTTTCTATTCTTCCGGTCCATCTTGATTTTGGTTATGCATTTCCACATTCTAATTGTCTTCTTCAGTCATGTCATATCTACAGGATCTTTCTGTTCTCTGCTCATTCTCATCAATTCTAACACTTTCACTTTTAACGATCTTCTTTAGTCTATAGTTATAAAATTTATATGCTTTTCTCTTTCAAGAATATCTAAGAAATATTCCCTCATCACTTCTAGGATTAAACTTTCCAATATCTTCACCCCTCTTAATGTAGCATTTACTTCCAAAAATTCTAAAATATTTCACTATAGGAATATGACCATACCAAAGTTCATAAGGAGTCTTAATGGTTCCTTTCTTAATATGTACCCAGTTTAGAGTATATACTCCAGTGCACACTACTTCTCTCCAGTAGATCTACAATAGTCCCATTCCTTCTCTCAACAACACCATTTTTCTATGGGGTTTGTGGAGAAGAAATCTATCTTCTTATCCCATTTTCTTCACAAAATGCATACAACTTATCAGATGTAAATTATCCACCTCTTTCTGATCTCAGGTACTTCAATTTTCTTCTAGAGTCTACCTCCACCAATATCTTGAATATCTAAAATTTTCAAAAGGCTTCTGATTTCTCTCTAAAAAATGCCACATCATCCTTGAATAGTCATAAACAAATAGCATAAAGTATCTATCACCAAAATAACTTCTTTTCTTAGTGGGACCACATAGATATGTATGCACTAATCTACCACTCCATTTGAAAAATATGTCTTATTTCTGAAAGTAGATCTTGTCAGCTTTCCAATTAACATTGTTTTCATATATTGTTAGGCTTTACTAGTTTAGGTAAATCTCTCATAGCATGAGTAGTGCTAATTTTCACCATATTATCAAAGTTCACATGACAAAGTTTTCTATGCTATAACCAACTATCATCAACCTTAGAAATCAAACACTTATTCTCAATAGTTGCCAAATGAAATAGATTACCAACAGTCTATGTACCTAATACAATAAGCTTTCCCATTCTTCTAATTATCTTGAATATTTCATCCATGAATTCCAATTCGTAACCTTTATCAAATAGGTTTCCAACACTCAACAAGTTATGACTTAGACCTTCAACATACATGACATCATCAATACTATTTTTACCATCAAAAGTAATAGATCCTTTTCCTTTAATCAAACAAGGAGTATTGTTACAAAATCTAATAACACCTCCACCATAGTCTTCAAGCTTCACAAACTTATCTATGTCATCAGTCATATGATGTGAGCACCACTGTCAATGGCCCATTCATCTCTTTTAAGAACTCTTGAAACCAATGCCTTTTCTTCATTAAGATTATATTTAATAGAAATAAATGAAATTTATTCCTCACTAGCATAAGATTCAACATTAGTCACACCTTTTTCAGTAGCATAATTTTTTTTATGACCCTTCGAATGATATTTGTTAGATTTATCTCTAACATCTTTGTAATTCTTGTTCAGACATCTAGATGCAATATGACCAATCTTATTACAATTGAAACATTTCAAAGGTAATGTTATTCATACTTATCGGAGCCCTTAGGTAGTCTTCATGTAATCAAGGCTTCAAGTTTATCAATCTTCCTTTATTCTTACACGATTTCTTCCCAATACTTAACATAGTGTTTGAATTTCATCTTTGTAGAGATTTCTCCCTGATTCATTGTAACAATCATAAAAATGGAAAAACATGTAATAGTCAATTCAGATGTGTCAATGGAAAAAATTCAAATATCTCATTTGTTTCTCCACCAAAATCAATGAGACAAAAATCATTTGAAAGATGAATCACAGTACTAAATATTTAAATGATTCTTTGGTACTAAATAGACTAAATATTTAGTACTATGAAAGAGGTGGATGGGCTAGGTGACTGTTTCAATAGTACTAAGTATTATAAACTCCTGGGCCAAAGTTGGCCAGGGCCATTATAAGATAACCCTAATGAAAAAAATCCCGTAGAAAATGTGGTATGACAAGTGGGAAACTCATAAGGAAAGCTCAGACAGAGAGCTGTACACATGAAATTTGTCTTGAAATTCTTTTTTTCATTCTTAAAAGAAAACAAAAAACTTGTCACATGTCGCCTCCACCTCTGCTCCTCTGCTGATTCTTCTAGCTGAAAAGTAGGTGCTTACTATTGAGGGGATGATGATGGTCCAACATGTTTCAAACCCTATTTCACAGGGGAAATCTCCAGCTGCAAAGGCTACCACACCTAGTGTGGTGCGTTCTCCATAGGCCATCTCTTCAATTGTTGTCACAGATACATTGAGTTAGTCTTGCAACCCTGATGGTCATGTGGAAGACCCAGAAGAAAAGCTAAGGTTTGTCTTGTCTGGAAAGTTGCCTCCCAAATTCGGTTCCATTCCAACTCTTCTACATAACAGTTTCTCCTCTCTTGAGGACAAGGAATATATGCAAGATTTTTTATGAATTTTTTTATCCTGGAATGTGTGAGGTCTAACAGACCTCTCCATAAAATATTATGTTCAAGATACTCATTGTAGACTTCAAAGTCTGGACATTTTGTGTTTACAAGAAGTTAAGATCTCTAGTTTTTTTCTTACCTCTTCCCATCGTGTCATTTGGTCGGATGACATTGTGTTTTCTTCTTAGCACGAAGATGGTAAAGGTGGTGTTATTACCATCCTTTCACCTCATTTGCATTCTACAGTTATTACTCATGGCTCTAACCCAATGTAGAGAATAATTTGGATTTTGCTGTCCTTAAATAATCATTCCTTTGGTATAGTTAATATATATGCTCCCAATGATGCTGTGGAAAGATCTCAACTTTGGTGTTGGATGGTAGATAATTTGCCTCCAACCACTTGGGTTGTGTGTGGGGACTTTATATGGTTGAGATGGCATTTGACAAAGAAGGGCTTCTACCTTTTCGATGCATAGATGGAGAATGGAAAGCTTGGTTCTATATGTGCAATAAATTGGGCCTTTTTGATCCCAATGCTAACCGCCATCTACAGAGTGGGGTATGACACACTTGGTCTAATTTTAGAGATGGTATTGACCACATAAGTAAGAGACTTAATCATGCTATGATTACTGCACAATCCCTTTTCTCCTTTTCTAAAGATTAGGAATTACCTATCATTCCTCTACTAGATATGACATTGTCTGACCACTACCCCATCTTCTTTTCCACTACATGGAAATCTGTTGTACCACGTGCTGCCAGAACTCAATATTCCCTGAATACACATTGATGAGTCATTCTACTACCAGTACCCATATCCTATAGGTCTGGAACTTGGTGCCTCGGCCTCACAACCAGGTTGGTTGGATTCAATGGTAGAATGATGCCATCACTTGCACTGCCAGATTTCTTAGAATCTATGATTACTAGTTGGCTATGTAAAAAAGATGTTCTTACAAAGCCAACACAAAAGCTCTTTGGAGTGCTTCTGAAGCTCTTTCATTGAATCCCTTTGATTCTGAGCTTAAAATTCATCTTTCTAGGCTTCACCATGAGAAACAAATTACTGATAATTATGCTTCTTGAGGAGCTCAAATCAAAGCTCATCTCCATTGGTTGGAGGTGGGTGACCAAGCTTCTAAGAAATTTTTCCAAGCTCTCAGAGCCTATCATACCAATGTTGGAATTAAGTCTATCAAATAGGGTCATGAAACTCTTTCATATCTTCCTGCTATTCTCCAGGATTTTGTTCAACACTATGAAAAAGTGTTTACTTCGTAGGGAAACTTGGTTGCTCGAGATGAGGCTCTCAAAATGTGTATTTATGTTACTCCAAACCACCTAGTGATTGAGCAATGGGCCTTTTGTGAGAAACTTCTCACCATCAATGACCTCAAAGAGGCTATCCTTTCTATGGATGATGACAAGTCCCCAGGGTGTGATGGCTTCCCTTGTGAATTTTACAAACATTTGTGGGATTCTATAGGTCCTGACCTGCATAAAGTTGATCTTGAAGCCTATCACAACAAAATTTTAGGAGCTATTATTAACAAAGGAAATATTAAATTCATACCTAAAGCTGGTGACCCTGAGGATATTTGCAATTGGTGGCTTATCACCTTGCTGAATGTTTCTTACAAGATCATTGCTAAGGCTTTAGCTCTCAAAATCAGACATCTCCTTCCTTTGATTATTTAGCCAAAGCAATATGGCTTTATTAAGTCTAGATATATCCTTGACAACATTATTGCCACCTAGGAAGGAATGAAATGGGCTTATAAGTCCAAGCAGCAAACCTTATTTCTCAAGATTGATTTTGCTAAGGCTTATGATCACATTGAATGGCCTTTCATTCTTGCCATGTTACAGGCTCTTGGTTTCAGCCCTAATTTTTTACAATATGTGGAATAATTTTTGGTGATGCGTTTTCTTGCATCTCTATCAATGGTGCTCAATCTGAGGCCTTTGGGTTTTTTAGATCTATTCGTCAGGGTTTCCCTTTGTCTCCTGTGCAGTATGTTCTTGCTACTGAAGGCTTTGGGTACTTTCTTGCACACTCTGTTTCCTCTAGTATGGTGCATGGTATCTCTTTACCCAACTCCTCTTCCCAGCTTGCTAATGGTCACTTTGTTGATGACTCCTTTCTCACTCTCATTGAGGATGAAGATAATGTTTGTAATGCCTTGCATTGCTTGGATACATTTTGTCTTGCCTATGGGTCGACTATCCAATGGCACAAGACTCTCTTCTATAGATAGTATTTTCTTTTGTCTCCTCCTTGGTTGGCACAATATGATTGGAAGTGGGTTTAGCATGGGGAAATGTTTCACTTCTTGTGCATTCCTTTTGCTTTTCAAGAATCTTTTATGGATTTATGGAATTATGTGCTTGCTAAAATTGAAAAGAAGCTGGCTTATTGGATAACCAAACCTCTCTCTCTTGCTGGAAAGTTCCATATTTTCTCCAAGGTGTTGGCTTCCACCCATGTTTATTACTCCTCATGCAGGGTTCCTTCTAAATCTTCTTATTTTAAGCTGGAGTACCTTCTAAGAGACTTTCTCTAGGCTTTTGGTACTGATCATCATGGATTTCACAGAGTTTCTTGGGACTATTATTGTCTATCTAGGGAGTTTGGTGGCCTTGGCCTTCTCTCCACTCAGAAGTAGGGTCTTTCCCTCTGTACAAAATGAGTCATTCATGCTCTCTCAGGTGATGAGCCATGGAAGATCCTGGTTAGACATTGCATTTATTTAGGATATCCTGCTCACTAGCCAACTTGGAAGGGGATTTTTTTTCAAATCCTTATTACTACGAGAGAGCCTGTGCATATCCAAGGCACCTTTATTATTAACAACATCTAGAAAGTATGGGAAGCTATCAAGCCTTGGCTCTACTAGGATGGCAATGGTTTTCATGATGGGCTTTCTTTAAACCGGTAGAACCTTTGGTGGTCCCCTCTTTTTTCCATTTAGGGTGATCCTCTTGCTAAGACTCAAGGTACTAGTGCTCTACATTTTTTCAAATGTGGCATCAAGTCCCCTAAAGACCTCTTTTCTAGAGTCTCTATGAGTCTTCGCTCTTGGGAAGACATGCAGATCCAATTTTGTCTTGCTCAACCAGATCGTCAGACTTTTGATTTGTTGGTCTCAACCATTCCTAATCACTTGTTACATAAATTGGGTATTTATTCTATTTGACCTTGGTGGAGAGACTAGAAGTGGTACCTTGCTACACCCTTCAACAGTTACAAGCCCAACTTGGGATATTGGTGGTTAATTCTTCATCTCCCCATGATTGACACACTCAACTAGAGATGGCATTTGCAGTCCTTGCATCACCACTAGAGGTGTCACTTTCAAACTATTTGGGTTGCTATTACAGAGCCCAACATGGATTTTTTTGCCTGGTGCCTATTGTTTCAAGGGCTCCCTCTGGGGCCATGGCTCAAACATTTGGGTGTGCCTGATCCTCAGTGTCCCTTTTGTGGGAATCCAAAGTCTTTTTTGCACATTTTTTGGTTATGTAGAAGAGCCCAGTAGTATTGGCACTGGATTCATGATTTTTTTAAGCCTTTTTGACCTGAGCCCTTTTCTTGGCACATGATTCTTCTAGGAGATTCCCCAAGGCTCCCTTCCAAGTTTACCCAGATTTGGCATACTTTCAGGATGGAGATTTTATTTACTTTATGGAAGGATAGGAATGTTATTCTTTTTTCCCATAGCTCTCTTGATATCAATGTTACTTTGTACACTAATGCTTGTATATGTAACAATGTAATGATGTAGATTCAAGTGCAAGCCAACAAGGTGGCACTTGAGGTGGCACACCTGTAGGAGATCCTTAATCATTGGGGAAATGCTCCCTGTATGGTTTCCAGATTTCCTCCAAACTCTTCTATTGATCATCTCCACCCCGGGATCATCCTTAGGCTCATAGCTCTTTGGCTTACCGCTCTTACACCCCCCATTCTCAGGCCTCCCACCACTATTCCCTACTAGTGGTGATTCTAGCTGGCACTGCCACTTGGCTTCTTCACCCCGTTGTGGCTCTGGTTGGTCCCCGGTGTCTCTTGCTACTCCTGTTGCTCATGATGGCTCTGCTTGGCTGGAGGCCAACTCCTCCAAGTGGTTCTTCTCCCACCTAGCTCTAGTTCTTTCACCACCTTGGGTGGAGGAGAAAAAAGAAGATAAAGATGATGTTGTTGATGGTTGGTATGTTCTTGACCCTCCTTTCAATCCCAAAGATGTTTGGGGTTTTGATGAAAAAGATCCTCCTCCTTCGGATGACACTGCTCTTGCAGCCTGAAGGCTTTTTTTGATGAATAGTTTATGTTTCCAACCTTGTGCCGTGTGAAATTTCGTAGGGTGATCTTGTATCCCCTAGCCCATTTTTTGTGAATATGTATTGTTTATATTTTTTTAATAGAAATGGGACCATTCATAAAAAAAATGTTCCATACAAAGGTGTGCCAAATGTTGTAACAACAAAGAAACAAAACATTTCTAGAAACAATCAATAGCCTATTGATTTTCTTTGTACACATTGCCTCAAAACTGTCCACCCAATCCTTATTCAACCATTAAAGAAATTTTTACATTATTTTGTGTTAGTTACAACTGATTTTCAACTTCCATGACCTTATACCTTTACCCTTTTACAATATTGCAATTTTTGCATTTTCAACATGACAACGTTTTTTGTCAATAATGATAACTTTTGCAAAAAATTGCTAGTGAACCCTACCAAGACCCTTATCATTTCAAAAAGTGTGTTTAAATGGATCTTATAGACCTTTTAATAAAATTATAAAATGCCACTTGTGTAAGGAAACTCAGGTGCGGAAACAACTTCCTACGCTAATCTCTATAGGAAAGTATTGTGCAAATTCTTTTAAACCCTTACAATTTCATATTCATTAACTACTTTAACAAAGATATTGCAACCACATACCATGCATACAGAAAAATAGAGAATGACACAATGATATACCCTAGGGAAGCCTTTCGGTAAAAACCCCAGCACTCCAAAACCTGCACAATGTATTGATCAAAACTATTACAGCTTACAATACACTTGCAATGCAAGTTCTTTCAGAAGATTTCAAAACCTTGAAGACAAAACACAATAGCATAAAATGTTCCAACAATACACTCACATCACATCTCTTCGCAACCCTAAAAAATGCTTATATCATGCACTTCACTTTTTAGGGCTACTCCCAAAGATAACCGTATTAGGGTTTTACCATTCTCCGAGAAAATAGGAACCCCAAATTTTTTTTGAGGTGATGCCCCGAACCCCATGATTGGGAAGAGTGTATAGTACTCAAATTTATCATTTGCCACATGTCTTCACCTGTCATTGAATCTTCCTGACATAGCTCTTACATGTCATAGGAATCCGTCATAACCGTTTTAGCCATGATCTCCTTACACACAATTAAAGATGCCGACACATCAACATTATTTGCAAGAAATATAGTTTACAAAACAAATAATAAGAATAGGAATTATCCAAGGTTGAGACACCTTATTCGTAACAACTTGGAGCAATTTTCCAACTCTTGGCATCCCTATGACAACCTTGATAATATTTTGCAACTTTTACAAAATTGACTCCAAAAGACTCCAAGACTCAAAACTACTACCAAAATGCCCAAAATGGTCCTTTAGACCTTTTCACATTGTTGAAACATTAATATTGAACCAAAATTCAAAATATTCATGCTAGAAAAGAGGATCGTATCTCTCTTTTTGAGGGTCTTGAAGAACCTCAAGGGGTTTGGTAAAGGCTTTATAACAAGTTCTACATTGAAAGTGTTTGTAGCTTGAGACTACTATATCAAAGAAGTGACTCACTAAGATAAGTTTCCTAACGCTTGGAAAAATAAGGGAAAATTTTAGAAGAAGAGAATCCTAAATCCTCCAACGAATAATATAGCATGTTAGGAAAATGTGTCTCAACCTTGCAATTACATACAATTAGTATTTTTAGTAAGTACTTTGTTTGAGAAATTTTTTTCCCTATTATTTCCTTGAAGGTTTGGATTGGATGGATAAGTATGGTAGTAAATTCTTGTTGCAAGATCATGTCCAGTTTTGATGATATAAAAAATCTCATTTGGAAATTGTAAAAAAAAAATCAAATTGAATTTTGGACTTTAGAGGCTCCAAAATGGGCTGAAATGTGGGTAAATGGCATAAAGGTTAACTAGGTGATGGAGATTTTTGTGAGTTTTCCAATGCATCAAATGGTTCAAAAATTAGAAATCCAGTTAAAAAATTATGGCCTCTCAAAGTTAGGTCTCCCAATATAGAAAATGTAAAAACATGTTGAACACATAAATGAGTTGTAAAAGATAGTTACTTTTGTTGGTGTGTGTATTGACACATTCTAGGGTATATTTTATTGGAGATATGATGGGAACCACTTTATAAGTGGTTTTTGGCAATTGGTTTTGTAATACGGTTTGATAATTTCTAGTATTGTATCTCCTATATATTAGGTGTGTGAAATGGAGAGTATGTGTAAAAGTCTTATATAACTTTTTGCTTACCTTTGGATTTCTAGTTGGTGATAATCCTGAGAGAAGCTTGTTTGATGAGTATATTATAATCTATTATTGATTTTTGAATAATATATTGGGTGGATTTTTTAGTGTGGGGTTTTTCTTCTAAAATATTTTTCCCCATCTAAATCACAATTTTGTGACATAAGTGTATATATGAGATGAAATTGAAGGTAAAACATGATGGTTAGATGTTGCGATGCTTGTGACAATTGAAGGAAAAATGTGTATGATATAAATAATGATTTGAGCTGGCATGAAGTGGATCCATTAGGCACAGTGTGCTACAATAAGATCATTCTTATTGAGTTCATTCTAAAGGTAAGTTCTAATAGGCTTGTGGTCAAAATCCTCTAACAAGGTTACTCTTAATAGGTTTGAAGTTTAATCCCTCTAAACATGTGACTCTTAAAAGGAGTTATAAATCCCCTAACAGGTTAGTTCCTAACATGACTTTATAATAGCTTCTAACCAGGCTATAGATACTCTTAACCGAGTATACCCTTAGTAGGGTGTTACAATGATCCTAATAGGGAAGATCTTTTTGGTGCACTAGTGAGATTAGTGGGTGATAATTCTCATTGTGGTTTTTCCCTCTAACAAGGGTTTCCACACAAAAATATTGATGTTTTTGTGTTGAATGCTTGTAGATGTTTTATGTTTTATGCTTCTATGTTGTAATTAATTTTGCATGGTGGTTAATCTGTAAGTTTGGTAAAATATTTTATAAATCTATGGTTTCATTGATTCAGCCCCCCCTCTTAGTGCCTTATAACATTAAAAATTGGTATCAGAGAAAAGTGCTCTTGAAGAAGCCTAAGAACCCTAGGAAGATCCTTAAGGAAGACATGGAGAGTTTGAGATATCAATGACAACTTGAAAAACAACTTGCAAATGTTGAGGAGTTCATTGACTAGTTGAAAGATTAGCTCAATTGGTCAAGAGCCAAGAGAAAATAACTTGTTGAACAAGTGATTGCAAGACAAGATTTCATTAAAAAACTATCTAAAGGTAGTGGATATGAGGAATCTCAAGAAGATTTGGGAGAATTATCTTAGGAGAATGTTTAGTTGCATAAAGACAAAAGGAATATCAAAAGAGAGTTGGAAGCTTTGCCAATCAGAATGGGTGAAGAAATGGAAGAAAGGAAGACAACAAAAGTAGAAAGGGAAGCCTTAGAAGCCAAAGAGGAATCCCTAAAAGCCAAGGTGGATGAGATTTTCAAATTTGAATAAGAAGTTAGTGCATTGCATGCACAACTATTGTTGGACTCAGTATGGAAAGGTAAGTATTGAGAGGGGAGGGGTGAATCAGTACTTCAAATTTTTTTAATTAACTTTCTTAATCATTTACTAAATTCATAACTTTTCATGTATCTCATAAAATATATAAAGCATTAACAATAAACATAACTCATAACACATTCATTTTGGTATCACATAAATCCTTGTTAGAGGATAAAAACTACAGTGGGGATGACACCCACAAAACTTCACTACTACAGTAAAAAGTATGCTCGGTTAGAGATATAATGATAGCATACCCTGTTAAGAGTATTAACTTGATTAAGAGTCTAAAGACCAGTTAAGTCTACCTTGCTAAAGGATTTTACAATTCTAATCTAAGAAATGTACTTGGTTAAAGGATTTACAATGTAAGATATGCTAGGATCTTCTCGGTTAAGAGACTTTACAATTATGATTACAAACTTAATCAGTAACCAATATGTCTGTTGTACTTGCATCAATCATTTTCTTAGAAAAATCAATGTGCTCATTAACTAATTACCTCATAGTGTTCTTCACCCTCAATATCAAATCTGTACTCGGTAGATTCAACTCTGAGTCACATTCACGCTCTTCTCTTTACTGCTCTGTTACTCGGTGGCTTCTCCACTCATAACCTTTTCTTTGCAATCTCTTCTTTACATCCACACATTACATTCATCTCACATGCATACTGATCTTCTCACTTAGATCCAATTTGTATACAATTCTAGAAGCAGTGGAAATGTTCTTGAATCATCTCCTTAAGCGGTGCTAGTATTGGTTAATCCTCCAATACACATATTTCATTTAATTCTTATTGGTGAATCTCACCTTGTAATCATGTATAATCATCATGTGTGAATTTGCAATGCTTTGTTAGATAATCTCCTCGAGGTTTGTAAACTATTTTCTGCTTGGTGTCCAGGGTCAATGTATCTAGTGATTCTCCTTGTGTCGGCTTGACATGCTCAGTAGTATGTTTTCTTATTTATTGGTAATTGTATCTTCTCTTGGTTTGGCAGATGTTGTAGCTCGGTTCAAATTAGTGCTTAGTGTCTAAACTTCCTTTGCCTTTACCGAAAATTATCTTTCCTTTATTTCCTTTACCGACTAGCTTATTGCTCTTACCGACTTGACTTTCTTTCTTTGCCGAATAAATTTAAAAATTAATATAAATTTATCATAAATAATGAAAACAAAATAAATCTATAGGAGTATCAATCTCGCCCTTTGGCATTAGTTTGGTTTCTTTGTTAAAAACCTTCAAAGTCATCAAAATTTTGTCAATTATGTCCTTATACATATCTCAGTAAAACCTTATATCTCCATTACTTATCTTTACTTGTTATTCCCCCTATAGTAATAATCTTTTTAATCATATCTATCCATCATATTATCATCCTCAGTTAATATCTATTTTCCTTTTTGATCTAATGATCTCTGTTATCCCCCCTTTTTAACAAAAAGCCAAAAATAATAACTTACTATTTGTTTGGTGGAGGGATCTTGTCAAAAATAGATTTATGCCTTTCTTGTGTAATCCTTTAGTGATTCCTTCCATGAATCTTTGAGTGTCTGCAAAACTATGATCTGTTCACTGATGTCATCTTTTAAAATGATCATACTGTCCATAGCACTTACGTCCGGTTTGCTTACCAAATATTTTTCCTTATGTACATTTTTCTGTAATGATTCAATATGTGGAATAAAAAATATTTGTAGTTCCATGAGATTCAATCTAATTTCATTATCCTCTTTTCTTAATTCATATTGCACTCCCATTAAGTGTTTTGGCCTTTCATAATATTCCTTAAATGAATTAGGCTCAGTAGATAATTTTGATAATTGATCAGTTAGCTCCTTCTCAACATTATCATCCCAACCTTTGGTGTCCTTGGTGAAATTTGAAATTAAACATATATTTTGAAATAATAAAAGAATGTTTTGTAGCTCTTTCTCTAACTTGGTAAATAGCTCAAATAATGTTACCTTATCAAGTGCAACTGATTGAAGGAGTTCTTCAATCATTTTATCTTCCATATGCTTCTTATGCACTTGCATCATATACTCTATAGACTCAATACCAGGCTTATTGATCTGGCTCACCAGTTCACTTAATTGACTGTAAATGTCTCATTTCTCATTAGCATCTACCTCTAGTACAATTTATTAGAGTATGCCTTTAACACTTTCTAAGACATCAGTCTTTTGCTTCTTAGCAAGCAACTTATCTTGGGCAACTTTCCTCTTTAATAAACCACCAAATTTAGATTATTCTTTATGGCTCATGGTGGATATATCAACCTTTTGTATAACAATAGGCTGGCTCAAATCAATCTTCTCCTTCATGCTTCCTTTTATTTGATTTTCCCTTATATGTAGATGCCTTCTTTGCATCAGATGTGGAAGTAGTATCCTCAATCTTGTCATCTTTTGTTTCTTCCTTTTTCTCTTCTACCTTCTTCTCTTATGGTTTATTTTCCTCCTTTTCTTCTTAAGTTCTTTCTTTTCTTATTTATCATTTTCTTTCTCCTTTACCAGTTCTGTGGCCTCGATAGGGATTACCGACTCTTGATTCCGTCCTTGGGTAGTCTCGGTCTCTGTAGTGACCTCAGTATCCTTTGGTGTAGTTTATTTTTCTAGTTTGGTGGGGGCATCAACATCTGTTAGAATTTCCTGAGTGGTTGATGAGATAACTTCTTCTATCTTTGGAAAATTCATTATTTTCTCAATAATAAGTTCCGCATCCATTAGTATTGCCTTTTCTGAATCATCTATGTTCATTTCTTTAGTTTCCTTGTCCTTGGTTTCTAATATATCTTCATCATCTTTAATATCTTCAGCAAGGTCTTTATCAGTAATATCCTCTATGATGACCTCATCTTTGTCAGTTGTCAAATCAAAGGGATCTGACTTACCTTGAGTTTCATTTATTTTTTCATCAGCCAGTTGATCAAGAGAAAATATCTTTCTCTATAGATCGTCAGTGTCATTTTGAACTTCTTCTAATTTATCGACCATAATACTTAGTGCTCTTCTTTTCACTTGGAATCTCTTTGAGTATTCTTGTAGTGTATCCTTGATTTATCTTTTGGATAGGTCTAGTATTGTTATAGCCAATGACCTCTCCCTCGTTTGCTTCTTAGATGCTAAAGCATATTTCTATCTAGCATCAATCCTTTGATATAACTCATTTGCTAAATGTGTGGCTATCTCCACAGGTGTAGTTCTAAACTTATGCAAAGTGAATACAATATCCTCTTCAATTTTATGTTTTTCTTCATCATTCCTTTTTGTCATGCTTTAGTTGTTTCAAACCTGAATATCCTCCATATTTCTTAAGTGTCTTGAGTGATTCATCAAGATCTTTTAGTTTTGGTGCTTGAATTTGTACAACTTTAAATTGTGAAACATCTTTTGATTCAGTTTTACTATCTTCCTATTGTCTCAATTTTATCCTAGGCCTTCCAGTAGCCTTTTTATCTCTTATGTAAGTTTTGGGCTTAGGTGGTTCAATCTTTGCTTTCTTTTTATCACTCAGCATGGAGGAAGACCTTGTTGATGGTCTTACACCAATTGGACTGGGTATCTCTTTTTCCATTTTTCTCTTCTTCCCTTCAACCTCTGATGGTCCAGCTTCTTCTTCTTCAACAAGAATTACCAAACTCTTTGACAAAGTACTAATCATTCTACTATTTTTTCTTAGGTCCTTAGGTATCAATATACCTAGTTTGATTTTTTTCTTCATTTCCTCATAAGTGCCATACTAAGTGGCTCTTTTGTTAATAGGATTCCCTAATAATTCTTTGATTTTTATAAAAGCTGCATAAATATCCATTTCATATCCCATAGGTGGTAGCCACATGGTTCTAGGCTCTACAAATATCACTATACATGCATCAATATCTACTTCAAAACATAAATCATCTTTGTGTTATTCCACAAGCTGGGGTGGAATTTTAAACCTCTTATGCATCTTAGTTTGAAATAATTTAAAGTATTCATTCATAACCATATCAAAATTATCTCCTATGCTTTGAATGAATTCATTGATTTGATAAATAATTAGTTTATTTGATTTCCACACCACTACATTGATTGTAGGAAATAAGTTTTGAAAGTAGAAAAATATGCATACTAGTAGGGATCTAAACTTCAGTGTGTTTGTTTTTGCCTTCTTTATTGTGTTCATATTGTCATCTAGCTTCTTCAACAATATGTCACATAGATCTATCTTCATATCCTTCTTTACAATCTTGTATGCTATGTCAACAACTCCATAGGGCACACTGTGTACTCAAGATGACTGGAAGATTGGGTAGGATATTATGTTACATGCAAATCTTATCTTGGGATCATCAAAAGTAGACAATTTTAGACCTCTTCCATCCCATTTATCTCTATTAAGCTCACATAGTTTGTTCTTATCTATTTTATTGTAGGCTCTCGGTCTGTCACCACTTGGATATCCCATGACAATGTGTAATACATCTTTTGTGATCTTCATAGGCCCATTGAGCCACATGAAATGATCATGCACTTGTATTAGAACTATTCTCATCCATTCATGTTTAAATACTGTCAGTACATGCATGACATGGAGCAAACCCTTGGTTTTCAGATTTCCATTAACACATAAATTTTTGTAAGATGTATCAATTTACGATTGTAAAATATCTTCAATCTTGCAATGTATGAAGGTGCAAACATCTTCAATAAGTATAACTCTCGGTGGGATTGATGATAGAGCTCTAGACTTATCAACTTCAGCAACAATGACAGGTGGAAAATTATACTTTGGATTGACAGGGTCAATCTTCTCCACAACAATGTGCTTTTGAACTTTGGGTGCCATTTGATTCTCAGAAATGATCTTTCAATTGATAGGTTTTCACTTGAATAACTACTTGATTGTTCTCACAAAGCTCGAAAAACACAAGAAATACATTGAATGCATTTGACAAAGCTTAGATTTTCTTGAGTGATCACTAGCTCAGATGATCTTGGTAGACTCGTATCTACACAATGCTTCAAATGCTCATGAAAGTGTAAGGTGAAAATGAAATAGCATGACCTCTATGTATATTTTTTCTTTGATTAGGGTTCCGAATGACTATAATTTTAGTAGTAAATGCTCTTTACCAACTCCCTTTTCACTGAATACCAAATACACTTTCCTTTCACCGAATGGAAAAAAATAACTTATACTCTTGCTGATCAAAATATGAAATGTCATCTTCAATCATATATCCAAATGCATCTTAATATACTAATATGGATCTCTGCACAAATGCTAGGAACCAGTTAAAGATAGAATTTTAATTATCAGCTCCTACACATACCTTTGTTTGATTAAGCGAAGATAGGTGCACTCGATTAAGAGGATGTGGTGTCATCAATTGTTCCAAGTTCAATTCCATCATCTTGAGACTTCCTTCTCCATGTTCTATTCATCTGATCTCTTATCTCATTAATTTTAACTTGAGTAGTCTCACTCGGTTGGGGTTTTTCCTCGGTACCTGCAGTCTCTGGCTAGATGACTGACCTTGTGACAATGAAAACAATCCATCCCAGAGTTTATCCATGACCTTCTATTGTTCCTTACATGCATCAACATGCAATTTGTAGCAATGTGACCAAATATCCCACATGTAGTACAAGTAATTCTTGTATTATAGTCTGATGGTATAGTTGATCCTTGTCAGTTGTTTGTAGTATTCTATTGGTTAGGTACCCATTTCTCAGTCTTTCTTTGTGACCTAGATTCTTTAGACTTGTGACCATATTTTTTGTAGTTATTGCAATAGCCATCAAACCTTGGATCCCTTGTATTGTTAGAAATCCTTGATCTACACTCAAATACTTTGTGACCATAAATCCTTGATCTACACTCAAATTCTTTGTGACCATACTTATTGCACTTATAACAATAACCATTAAACTTAGGAGTAATTGGTGGATTACCTCTTTTTCTCCTGCATACATTTGTTGTATGTCCTGATTTCTCACAGTGGTAGCAAGTAGGCTTCTTTGCCTTTAGTGGTATAGCAACATTATATTGATTTTCTACCTGATTAAAGGACTCTCCTTTCTCAGTTGTATTGTTTGCATTGAATCCAAGTCCAAAAGTATCTCTTGGTTGTCTCTGACCTCTTAGTGGTTCATCCAATATCCTCAGTGATTCTTCATTTCTTTTCAAGACTTCATTAGCATCTTTTTCATATCTCAGTTCATTCCTCAAATGTTCATTTTTAGATCTAAGTTCAACAATCTCTCCAAATTTCCTTGCAACTTCCTAATTTGCTACGACTAATTGGTCTGTCAAGTTGTAGTGAATTTGTATCAACCTCAATATTTCCCCATCTTTCTCATTCATCCTTGCATTCATTTGTCTTCTCTCATCTTCAACCATTCTTTTGTCATCTTTATATTTTCCTTTTTTGTTTAATGACTTCACACATCCTTACCGATAGGGCTTCTTTTTCTCTTTTCAATGCTTTTACCCGATTAGTTAGGTTTTTGTTCTTTTCAGTCATTTCTAATATTGTAGCTTCACATTCATCAGACATACTTCCTTTTGATAGTTCTTCAAGTTCTTCAACCTGATGTTGTGTGTCCTTCAATTGTTGTGCTAGATCCTTTCTCTTGATGAGTGAATGCTTCAGTTTTCTACTCAATTCATCAATCTTCTCATTGGCCATCCTCAATTCAATGTTCATGCTATCAATCACCTTTTTATACCTATAACTATCTATCTCTCCAGATATTTCCTCTCAAGTGGTTAAACTTCTCAATAAGAGACTTAGCTCTAATACCAATTGTTGGAATCAGTATGGAAAGGTAAGTACTGAGAGGGGAGGGGTGAATTAGTACTTTAAAATTTTTTAATTAAATTTCTTAATCATTTACCGAATTCATAACTTTGCATGTACCTCATAAAAGTGGGGATGACACACATAAAACTTCACTACTACAATAAAACATTTACTCAATTAGAGATACAATTATAGCTATTTTTGATAGCTTACCCTGTTAAGAGTATTAACTCCATTAATAGTCTAAAGACTAGTTAAGTCTACCTTTCTAAAAGATTTTATAATTCTAATCTAAGAACTATACCTGGTTAAAGGATTTACAATGTAAGATCTATTAGGATCTTCTTGGTTAAGACACTTTACAATTCTGATTACAAACTTAATCAGTGACCAATATGTCTTTTGTACTTGCATCAATCCTATGCTTGTCAGACTCAATGTTCTCATTAACTAATTACTTCATACTATGCTTCAGCCTCAATATCAAATCTGTACTTGGTAGATTCAACTCTGAATCACATTCACACTCTATTCTTTACTGCTCTGTTACTCAATGGCTTCTCTACTCATAATATTTTCTTTGCAATCTCTTCTTTACATCCACACATTACATTCATCTCACATGCATATTGATCTTATCACTTAGATCCAATTTATATACAATTCTAGAAGCAGTGGAAATATTCTAGAATCATCTCCTTAAGTGGTGCTAGCATTGGTTACTCCTCCAATGAATATATCTCATTTAATTAGTATTGGTGAATCTCACCTTGTAATCATGAATAATCATCATGTTTGAATCTCCAATGCTTTGTCAAACAATCTCCTTGAGATTTGTAAACCATTTTCTGCTCGGTGTCCAGGTTCAATGTATCTAGTGATTCTCCTTGTGTCAACTTGACATGCTCGGTAATACATTTTCTTGTTGCTCAATAACTATATCTTCTCTCAATTTGGTAGATGTTGTAGCTCAGTTCAACTCGGTGCTCAGTGTCTAAACTTCCTTTTCCTTTACCGAAAATTGTCTTTCCTTTATTTGCTTTATCGACTAGCTTATTGCTCTTACCGACTTGACTTTCCTTCTTTACCGAATGACTTTGAAAATCAATATAACTTTATCATAACTAATGATAACAAAATAACTCTATAGGAGTATCAACTACATGATACAAATGAAGAGAATCTAGAAGCCATAAGAGAGAATAAAAATCCAAGGAAAGAAAATGAGCAAATGAAAGGTGAGTTGAAGGCTGCAAATAATTTACTTAAGAAATTTAATGAAAGTTATGCAAAGCTTGATGAACAACTAAAGAATCAGAGAATGCATGGAAAGAGCTATGGATTAGGCTACCATAGTTATGAGGTTGGTGATTCTTCTGGAACCAATAAGGATAAGAAAGATGACAAGTCTACACCTAAGGTGAATCAAAGGAGATTTGGTAAGAAACCCTACAAACTAGTTTGTTTCAATTTTCATAAGGTTGGATATACTACTAATGTTTGCAAGAGTATTAGATCTAGTGTTCCAAGTATTAGATCTAATTCTAGACCAAGCACTTTTCATTGTTATTGTTACAATTGAAACAAATATGGTCATAGAGATAATTGTTAGATAGCTGAGAGGGGTGGGGGGAGGGGGGGTAGTGAAACAGTTAAGTCCAGTTATCCTACAGTCTCAAATACTCCCATATGTATAAAAAAATCCTTCAATTAATCAAAACAACTTGGTAAAACTTTGTCTGTGCATTTTTGTTCATTAACCGAATACTAGTAAATTTAACTAGTGTATATAGCAATCAAACCAGTAATTTTAATGTGTAAAATAAAATAAAAAATCATCACATCCATACACATATAACACATGATTTTTAATGTGGAAACCCTGTTAGCGAAAAAACCACCTAGGACCGGTACCCAAAATAATTTAACTCTTCTGAAGTGAGATCGGTTAAGAGCCAACCCTGTTAAAGGTTACAAAACACACTGTAAGATGTGACCTTGCTAGAGGATTTATCACTAGTAGTTCTGTGTGACCATACATTCACTTGGGTCAACAAGAAAACAATCAACATTCATTGAATGTCATAATAAAGACTATTGAGTCCTACTCGGTTAAGAGATTTTGTTTACATAGCAATGGTTAGAATGCAACAGTACATGATCTAATTCAAATAAAACTTCCTTTGCAAATTTTCAGATCTATGCTAAGCTCAAATACCTCTGGCCATCATAATCTCTTCAATTTCTTTATATCCTGCAACTCTGTTTTGCTCAGTTAACTCCTTTCTCTGACGCTCGGTGTAGTCATAGAATTGATCAGTTCTCACTTCAACCCATTTGACCAGCTTCACATGAATACAATCTCCTCACGCGCATTCCATTTATTATGAATCATTTGTCTCCTTTTATAGACATGATAAACTATTTTCTTCTCATCCATAGATTTTCCCTCTTAATCTTCATCGTTGATTTTGCCACTTCAACCTTCCTCATAACTTGTGTTTTTAACCCGTTTCAATCTACATCATCTGATCTTCCTTGAATTTTGTCAGCCGTATATCTTCATAAAAAACTTTATCTTTAACCTCAGAATCATCCATATTTGTCCAACCCATCATCTCAAGTTGAAAATCAAATGTTTCATATTTTTTCTTTCACTCAGTCAATACCATGATGTGTTGGTGACTTCTAACTCAGTTAATACTGTACTCGGTATACACTACACTTTCTCTGTGTACACTGTTTCAACTCGGTGTATACTAAGTTCTTCATTTACCAACCACATAAAGTTGTTCATTCTTGATCTTCAATTCTTAACAGAATTATGTAATACAATAAAATCACTAACATATTGTCATAGACTCATCAATAAGTTACTCAATGAATACCATATCCATATCTTTCTCATACATCTCATCTTCATGTTAATATCTTATTCCTTCACCATTATACCTTTTTAAATGTTTGCAACTATCATGATAAGTACAGTCAAAACTAGTTGACATCAATGACAATACAATAACTAATTTAATGTGTCACATATACCTTTTTAGTTCAATTAACTCATTTGTAGTATAACAAACTCTCCCTTTCAAGTATTCAATCAGTTGTAGTCTATCAATGTCTCCCTTTGGCATTGATGGAAACACAATATGAAATATGCCATAGAATACCAAACATATTACATGTCTATTTAACTCTGTATATATATGTGTGTTGTGACTTAGTAATGCATTTAATATGTTTAATCACTACACAACATCTCTGTCATTTGTCTCTCCCTTTCAGTTAGCTTCACTACTAACTGATATTCATGTATCTCTCTCCAATGTTTCTTGATCATATCTCTCTTTTCATGATCATCTCTCCCTGTAGATAGTTTATGACCATCCTCTCCCTTTGACAACAATGACAAAAAGATAACCAAATCTTTTAGTAGCTAAATCAACATCTTTGTTGTTTAGTTCAGATTCTTGTACCTTGCATGTATAGATATGCAATTTCAACTTGTCTTTCATCTTCACAACCTTAGGAATCCCAAAGTGTGAACATCATGCATCAACATCATTAGATCTTCTGATAAAGTACAGGTTGATGCAACCTCATATCACCTTAGTGACTGTTGGATAGGGGATGGACCCCTAGTCTACTTCTCAAGTATTCAAATGTGTCCTTCAGTAAATATTTAGTGAATATTTCAGCAAGTTACTTTTGTGACTTCACATATTCCAATTTTACTTGGTTTTCTTGAACTTGTTCCCTTAAGTAGTGATACTTAATAGATATGTGCTTTGTCTTTTCATGCATCACTGGATTCTTTGAAATATTAATAGCACTTGTGTTATCACAATAGATTATCACTAGATCAATGAGCTTCTCATTCATGCCTTCCAACAATTATTTTATCCATGCAATATTTAAATAATTAGTAGCATCAACAATATATTCTTCTTCAACAGTGGATTGAGAAATACATCCTTGTTTCTTACTTATCCAAGTTATCAATCTTTCTCCCAAAAAGAATGCTCTACTAGTAGCGCTTTTTCTATCATCAATGTTTCCAGCCCAATCAACATCAGTGTAAAATTTTAGTTCAAAATTGCCTTCTTTCTTATACCATAGTCCATAACTTTCAGTGTTCTTCAAGTATCTCAAAATTATTTTGACAACAGTCATGTGTGACTCTCTAGGATTAGCAGAGAATCTAGCTACAATTTCAACCACATGTGCAATATCTGGTCTACTATGCACAATATACATTAATTTTCCAATCATTGATCTATATAAGGTTTGATTTACCTTGGTTGAGTTTTCATCCTTTGTTAGCTTGCATCCGGTTACCATAAGTGTACCAACTGGTTTTGAATCTTCCATACCGATTGTCTTCAAGACTTCTTTGATGTACTTAGATTGTGTGATGCATATACCTTCCTTCTGCTATAGTATTTGCAAGCTAAGAAAGAATTTGATCTCACCAAACATTAACATTTCAAACTCTTTTCTCATTTCATTAGCAAAAGACTTACATAGGTTATCATGACCTCCAAATATGATATAATCAACAAATATTTTAGCAATAACAATCTTGTCATCAGTTTCACATTTCAAATATAATTTGCTATTGTCACTTGTTCTAACAAATCCAATTCTTATGAGATAAGAATGTAGTCTTTCATACCATGCTCTCAGTGCTTGTTTTAGTCCATATAATTTTCCTTGTCCAACTTACATACCATATTCTTCTAATTAGGATTAACAAAACCTTCAGGTTGTTCAATGTATACCTCTTCCTCAAGTATCCCATTCAGAAATGCAAGGCTTCATCAAGTTCCTCCCAACTACTAGTATAGTCATGCGGGTATCATCCAAGCTTCAAACACCATTGGACATCATTTGCACATGAAATATCTCATAACCCTCGTAAAGGTATGATGCTAAGCTTCCATATTTTCAGATCTCCCCTGAACTATTGGACACCAATCCTCACATGATTGTCTCATAACCTTGATAAGGTATAGCTTCTATGATCCATTAGCACCTCAAACTATTGAGCATCACTCTAGCCTCTACAACATCCTTTCCTATCTTCAAAGCTTTGTTTTCTTCAAAATAAATCAATTTCTTCATTTTCAATGATGTCATCATCACTAACAACATTTGGTAGTTTTGCATGAATAAACTATATTTACCGATTCTTTAATTTTACCTTTGAGAAGGTCACTTGCACAAATTCTACAATTGATTGCAATATGACCTACCTTTTTGCAATAGTAACATTCAACTTCATTCTTACCAGACATTCTCTTTCCCATATTTTTCTTTGAGTATAATGTAAGATCAAACTGAGTATCTTCTCTTGAATCTCCTACATTTTTTATCCTTTCTTCAACTAGGAGTACTGAAATCACATCTTCTAAAGTCTGTGAAGACATTTAACTGAGAGTAAAAATAACATTGCTCTATTTAGAAGGAAAAATATTTAGCAAGATAGCTTTACATCATCTTTATCAATTACAACACCAACTTCTGCTAGTTGTTTGATGAGAGATCTCATATTACTAATGTGGTTAGACATAGTAATTTCATCAGACATTTTAATCTAAATATTCATAACTTCAAATAAAACCTTGCATTTGTTGGGTTTTCTCCAAACAACTTAGTTCTTCCCGAATTTCTTTAGATGAATTTTCAAAATCAACATGATGCAGGTTTGAATCTGAAAGATCAAGACCAATAATAGACTTGGGTTTTTCATCTCTGCTTTTCCAATCATTCTTTCTTTTAGCATATGTAGGTACTACTTCAGTGCCATTAACTATACCCCATAAACTTTTATTCATCATTTGCATTTGCATTTTCACTTTCCATGTGTGAAAATTATGACCATTATATTTTTCTAGAGGCATATCCATTTCTAGAATTTCTACAATCCAAAAGTAATAAGATACCTTTCAATGTTGCACAACAACAAGATTTGTTGTAGCACCAAGCTTACATTCTCATAACAACAACTTCTTTTGAGACAGAGGTGACTTTGATACAATATTAAAAACAAAGATACTATACAACTGAAACCATAAAAAATAGACGAAATAAATACAGAGAAAAATGAACTTGCGACTTATTATTCATCACTGGAAATTACAAATATATATTTATATGACTTTACCAAGATCCTATAATTATGCTAAAACACATGACAAAAAAGTAATACAATTAACAACAAACTAGATATGACTGAAATTTATTGACAACTAATTGTGAGGAGGAGGACAAATCTATTTCAGTCATTGTTTACAACTCAAACTCTTTGCCACATATATTGCAGCACACATAATCATTCAATTTTGACTTAGTCCAACAGATCTAAGAGACATTTTATTGGAAGGACATGAAAGAGGATATCCTCAAACATATCAAAGAGTGCATGGATTACCAATAGAACAAGGGCACACGTATATTTTTGCCCCTGGATTACTTCAACTACTTGCAATTCCCAAACATGTTTACCACCATTGTAGTATGAAGGGAGCTTATTTTTATTCTTGTGAAGATTTTGGAAACAGGGGAACAAAAGTTAGAAGTAAAAGCATTACAAAATATGCGATCAAATAGAAGGATTTTCCAGCAAAAAATGTAACTTGGAAAGGATTGTAGATTCTTATCCATCCTAATCTTTTTTTAAAAAAAAATCAATCTTTGGGATTGATGAATTGTCATGTTCCCTTATCATAAATAGCCGCTACCTAAACATAGTAAGCCAACTATCTAAAAATAAAAAAATAGGAGCAACGGATAGACTAGAAAATAATATATTTTTGGAGTCACGATTAAGTTAAAAATATTAATCAGAAAATGATATTTACAATAAATAAATTCTCAAATATATTTTTGGATTCATGATTAAGTTAAAAATGGCCTTGGTGACTTTATGATAAGTTTGGACAAATGACAATTTGTATTGGAAGTGGTCGATATTAGAGGACGATTGGCATGCAAGATTCTCCTTTCCTAGGCATGTGATTTCAGGGCCCAAACTTGGTGTTTGAATTGGTTTAATGTATGCCTGGTTAAATTCCATTTTCAATAATTCACTTGTTGTGCTAGCTAACAAGATTTCGTTGTTCTTCAATAGCTAAGAAACTAGTTGAGAAGGATATTATAGGAAAGCATGTCAAAGGTACATCATAGTGTTATCTCATACAGAGATCATCATTGTGTAAATTAGACTTGTTTTTTAAGTTTCAACAATTCGTGTGTTGCAGGAGAGCTTCATTTTTCTATAGTATTTTGATTTCTATCTATTCAAAGATTGTAGGAGACTATTGGTAACCGTGAAACTGTGGTTTTCTAATTTGTATGTAATATCAGAATTTTTGTCAATTATAATTTTTGTACCTTTTTGGTACATAGTTTCCTTAATTATGTAGTGTTGGTGACTTTTGGACTTTTTTTAATCTCTATTTAAGTGATAGTTTATTGTAGGTGTTTTTTTGTTGGCTGAAATATTTAACAACAAATATGATGTATTCCATGCTAGAAATTAGTTTTAAACAATAAATATCAGTTCCATGAAGTTTCAATTCTATTTATAAGAAATTCAATTGAAAAATTTGTTTACCTAATTGACATTTTGTTAAATTTAATAAAGAAGTTGAAAATTTTCGAATCTGAATATTTTAATTAGTTTTGAATATTGCATAAAGTTAAAACATTTTTGCCCTTTTTGGTTCTAAAAAGGCTTGGATAACAAATCTAAAGGGTTGTTCTTCTAGTTTTCTCTCATTTTATACATTTTTGATTTAGGTGTTAATTTTCATCTTCAATCTCATAAGATTTACTTTCTTCATAATAAGATTTGACAAAATTACTAACAAAATGGCTTCTTAAATTTTTTTATATTAAAATATATTGATTTTTTATAACCTATGATTTTATTTTAAAAACTTCTTGGAAAATGTATAGGATTTTTCTAATATTCATCCTTTACATATTCAAAAAATATAGTTTTTAAGTTATTTGTGCAAGTTATTTGATATACATGTTCATGTTGTAATTTTAAGATTCATCCACTTTGAAAATTACAAAAAGAAACCAGTAAAAATTATAAAAGAAAAATGCAATTTTAGTACTCATTCTTAATTGTATTTCAATTAAACGGTATTGAAAATATTGAATGCAACAAAAAATGGAGGGGCCAACACTAAATACTATGTTATATTTTACCAAGAAAAATAGAAATACTTTTATCAACGTGCACTAATTGACTCTCTTAATCTTGATTATTTAAAAAAAATAGTACTTTAAAAACTAGATTTAAAATACTAAATTCTTGCTCTTGTTGTATCTTCTAATTTTGAGTGCATCCATATTCAATTGTTCATCCAAGTTTGGGTTTTGTTGAATTAGAAAATAGGACCACTTTTGATCCCTTTTTGGGCATGATTTCTATGCCAGTAGCCTTCTAGAGATACATTATGTTTTTGATATTAAAAGCAGAAAACAAGGGAGTTTCCCCTTACAAAACCATAGCTCAGAGGTGTTAACGCTAAAAACCAAAGTAATAATTTACAAAAAGGTCAACAAAGACCATTAACAACAAACTAGCAACACAGATAGTAGCCTACATCAAGAATGGGTAGAGAACTCATCCACATCATGGGAAGGAGGACGAGTGATATCAGAGTGATTTTTTCTTTTCTAATGGACAACTCTACATGCAATAATTTCAGGAGGGTCCCCACCACAAGGAGAGGGTGGAGGAACCCTCAAAGAGAGAGAATCATTAGAATTAACACCAAGAACAAATTTCTGACAAAGATGAACCTCATTATCCCTAGGTAGGAGTAGCTTAGTAGCAGAAATATGCACTACCATAGGGGACAAAAATAGTGGCAAGTGGTGGAGTCAAATCCACTAGGTTAGAGAAGGCCAAATCAACAAGAGAAACACCCTTTAGAGAGATATCATCAAACTATAGAGAGTCATCAAAGGAAGGGTTGGAGGCTAGGAAATCCAAATCGTCATCATTTACATCCTTCCACCAAGTTGAAACACCTTCATGATGCAAGAGAGAATAATCTATAACCAAATGACCAATAGAGAAGCACCAACAACATCAAAAAGGGAGGCCCTCATAATCTGATGATTGAGTCCATGGCTTGTCTCTAACCACGAGAACCAAATCCCCCCAAAGGGATATGGAGATATAAATGTCAACAAGAATATGAGAAAAGGTAGAGAGGCCCACCATTTTCACAACCTCATCGACCTTTAATAAACGACCAATAGAGTTTCCAATGTCCTTGAAGTAAGAGTTCTTCCAAAATGAAGGGGTAGATTAGGGAGGTAGACCCACATTGAACACACTCTAAGTAGTTAATAAGAGGGTTAAAGGAGACTATCTAGGGCTTGGATGAAAGGGAGTGACTCCTCCACACCAGAGTTTGGTTAGTACCAATTCACATTCTTCAGCAAAAGTAAAAGAAGCAATAAAAATCCCCTAAGTTATATATAAGGAAAAATCTCAATATTACTTGAGACGAAAGGTCTCCAAGAATTTGTCACCAAACGATGTAGATCTGGGAGAGAGGGCCAAAAGCTATCGAAGCTACTGACCAATCCATGACTTTGGTAGAAATCCATATTGTCTACCACATCTAGCCCACACACCACCACAGGGGAGCTCTTTGCACAAGCAATGGGTTGATATTTTTCCTTTGTAGTGGCAACAAATTTTGCAACCTGAACATATCTCTTCCCACTAATAGTAGCATTATTTTGGCACTAATACATTTGGGGTGAAATTGCGACGGCCATTTGCGACGGCAGGCAAATGTCATGCGGTTTTGCCCTTTTTTTTTCAAATATAGCCCGACACCGTCGCAATTTGCGACGACAATACATTTGTCACTGTCGCAATTGTGACGTTGTCGGGATATAAGCGCAAAATTAAAAAGGAACGTTGTCATGTGTGTTTTCAACAGCGCCGTAACCCTCCGCGAAATCACATCAGGATATAAGGGCAAACAAAATAAGAACGTTGTCATTTGTGTTTTCAACAGCGCCATAACCCTCCGCGAAATCACATCGGGATATAAGGGCAAAATAAACAAGAACGTTGTCATTTGTGTTTTCAACAGCGCCGTAACCCTCCGCGAAATCACAACTACAATTTCTGAGTACGTTGGGTTTATTTTTCTTTTGTCATTATTATGTAATCTGGTATTCAGCTGTTAGAGAGCTAAAATACCCAGAAATGAGGACATATCTATGTTGAATTTATTGTTAGTGGCTTTGGTTATTTAGAAGTTTAATTTTATTTGTTCATCTTTCAAGCACAAACGTTTTGTGGACCATAACGTCTTCATTGTTTTGGGTATGCAGTGAAACAGCCCTAACTTGCAATTGCGATGTTGTTGGGATATAAGGGCAAAAAAAAAAAGGAACGTTGTCATTTGTGTTTTCAACAGCACCGTAACCCTCCGCGAAATCACATCGGGCTATAAGGGCAAAAAAAACAAGAACGTTGTCATTTGTGTTTTCAACAGCGCCGAGAGAGATTCCCTCCGCGAAATCACAGCTACAATTTCTGAGTACGTTGGGTTTATTTTTCTTTTGTCATTATTATGTAATCTGGTATTCAGCTGTTAGAGAGCTAAAATACCCAGAAATGAGGACATATCTGTGTTGAATTTATTGTTAGCGGCTTTGGTTATTTAGAAGTTTAATTTTATTTGTTCATCTTTCAAGCACAAACGTTTTGTGGACTGTAATGTCTTCATTGTTTCGGGTATGCAATGAAACAGCCCTAACTTGCGACTACCTTCACAGTACTTGTGTACATTATCATGTTGTCTTTACAGTGACTGTCCTCATTCAAGTGGCAATTACACAAGGGACAGTCACTGTGAGATGTCCTCATTTGTGACAAGGACAGTCACACTTAGGACATCTCATAGTGATATTCCCTTGTGTAATTTCCACTTGAATGTATTGCTATTGAACCACATTAATGCTTTTCTTCTTCAACAAATGAGGACAGTCACTGTAAAGACAACATGATAATGTACACAATTACCAAAAAATGATCTTGTTAATTGATGTAACACTTTGTCTTGCTCACTCCCTATCCTTCACTAGGGTCTCTTTAGGCCAATGTTTTGACTTGATAGGGTACTTAACTATCCCTACACTCTTTAGGTATCTCTACCCAAGATCCCACTCCTTCAACTAGTGCACACCAACAAGAAATACAACGAACTCTGCTCAATACCAATCTAGCTACTAGGACACTCCTAGTCTTGTCTTCACAAATTGAAACACATTCAACTAGAACTTTACTCCATGGAGAGGCTGGCCACTAGGACCTCTATTGGTTTCAATATTACTCCTTCACCTATACTTTTCATCAGTACTTCAATCCGGTTCATCAAACCATGCCAATTGCACCCAAAAATAGGCTGCTAGCAATTAGGCCTTTGTCAAGCCTTTTTGTTTATATTAAGCCACCTAAAGGGCTTAGGATTCAGATGCCCTTTATTGAGAACTCCAAGATATCTAAGGTCTTCTCCTCCTAGATTTTTTGTACACCAACTGCTACAGCCATGCCTGAAAACAAGTATTTTGACACAACTTGGACAGTCTGACTAAGAGTTTGTTTTCTTAGCAGCCAAAGAAACTCACCCAATCTTCTAATTTGACTTGGGGCTTCTTTAGATGTGTGTCTACCTCTCCATGAGATTTTAGTTGAAGCAACCAATGCATTCAACTTGTTGTAATCTTCTTGTAATGATTTGTCATCCCTAACTGTGCTCAACTGACTCACCTAGGACATCATTGCAAACATAGAAAATGAGCTTCCCAGGGCCCCTCCTTCCAAACATATAGTACATGGAGTCTCCTCACCCATTCCAAGAGCCCGTACAAAATTGACAATGGAATGATGAGCTAAGACTCCATTTGTTCAACCTGCCTGGTTCAAACCAATGATAGGGTACTTAACAAAAGAATTAACAAACTAGTTGGAATGCTTCAAAACTCAAAAAAAACACAACACAGAATAAAACAACAACTTGTACTAACTTTTCCAATAGACACTGCGAGCTATCTAATCCATTAATCAACTGAAAACAAAGAAACAAAAAAACTCAAGAATTCACTAAAACCGTGTTACTCTACAAATCTTCATAATTCCAAATGTTTTCCCCCCCAACCTTTTGCACAGATCGATGGAGGCCTCTTATAGTTGATCTGATGCCTAATTCAATGGTTTCATATAGTCACATAACCATCTTACTCGAAAATGCTCCCTTGCACAAATGTTGTCAATGTTGTGAATGACAACATTGACAACTTGTTACAACCTTTGGGATTTTGGTTCAAAACTTATTGTTCAAACACCATAAGACCCTAACCATGACTTAGTTAGGCTATTTAGACCTCACATAGGCCACTTCTACACTTCTTTGCCCAATTTGACCCCTAAATGCTTCATTCCCACTTTTGCCACAATATTGGTAACTTGGGTACAAATTGGCACTTGCCTTCACAAAGGTCACACATGAGGACATCTCACAGTGATCGATTGTCCCTTGTGTAATTGCCACTTGAATGTATTGCTATTGAACCACATTAATGCTTTTCTTCTTCAACAAATGAGGACAGTCACTCTAAAGACAACATGATAATGTACACTCACTGTAAGGACAGTCACAAATGAGGACATCTCACAGTGACTGTCCCTTGTGTAATTGCCACTTGAATGTATTGCTATTGAACCACATTAATGCTTTTCTTCTTCAACAAATGAGGACAGTCACTCTAAAGACAACATGATAATGTACACTCACTGTAAGGATAGTCACAAATGAGGACATCTCACAGTGACTGTCCCTTGTGTAATTGCTGCTTGAATTACACAAGGGATAGTCATTGTGAGATGTCCTCATTTGTGACAAGGACAGTCACACATGAGGACATCTCACAGTGATTGTCCCTTGTGTAATTGCCACTTGAATGTATTGCTATTGAACCACATTAATGCTTTTCTTCTTCAACAAATGAGGACAGTCACTCTAAAGACAACATGATAATGTACACTCACTGTAAGGACAGTCACAAATGAGGACATCTCACAGTGACTGTCCCTTGTGTAATTTCCGCTTGAATTACATAAGGGACAGTCATTGTGAGATGTCCTCATTTGTGACAAGGATAGTCACACATGAGGACATCTCACAGTGATTGTCCCTTGTGTAATTGTCACTTGAATGTATTGCTATTGAACCACATTAATGCTTTTCTTCTTCAACAAATGAGGATAGTCACTCTAAAGACAACATGATAATGTACACTCACTGTAAGGACAGTCACAAATGAGGACATCTCACAGTGACTGTCCCTTGTGTAATTGCCGCTTGAATTACACAAGGGACAGTCATTGTGAGATGTCCTCATTTGTGACAAGGACAGTCACACATGAGGACATCTCACAGTGATTGTCTGTAATGTCCCCTTTTTGGCTAACTTGGAAAACAGGAACAATTACTCCACTTCTCAGACTTACTCTATCAAATACTTACAATTAAACTAAGTAATGGAGGTTACTTAAGATATCAACCGCTATTTCAGATTCAATCACAATATGTGTGCAAGATGATATTGATACCAATATGTTTAATAGCACTGTCGGATATAATGATATGAAATATGCTATGAATATGATGTTTCCTATCACTTATAGTGATAGTATAATGATGGTATGTCTGATATAAACAATATCGATATACAATCAATAAGTATTGCTTACAGCAATGTATTTGCTGTGTCTGATATGATGATGTAATTATGCAAATGTGTAATATCGCTATGAGTGATATGTTGCTATTTCAGATTCTGAATTATATGCTTGCAACTTCAAATATTGATGCTGTTTCTGACTATCCTTTCTATCTGTGCAATCATGGTGTTGTCTCTGATCTGCAATGATAAACTTGAAACCAAACTGCCAAAGGCAGATGCTCTATTGAGTATATCCAAATATGGATAAGTAAATAAAGTTCTAATGATGCCTTGAGTGACTGACGAGAATGCATTCTTATATTGTCTTTAACAAATGAAGAGATGCTATGAATGAGACGTGTCTTGTTTCTTCCTCCATGTCCCTTTGTTAATCACACCTTTCCATAATCCGACAGTTCACATAATATTATTTCATTATTTTCTGATCATAGATAACTCCCAGATTGACTCAATATCAAATCTTTTTATGAAGGTAATCTTCCCTAATTGGTAGTGCAACCAGTAGTTAACATCCATTGTGTTTGTATTAGTTTGGTCTAACTATCATTAGTATTTAGTCAATCGATATTAACTCTTGCCTTATACCATTTTGTTATGATGATATCCAATCTTTCTACTCTGATATAAGTCGATATCATTTTCTGATAATTGTCCATTTATTGGTTGATTGCTGGTAATGGAGTTTGATCTTCAAATTGACTTCCATTCCTGTTAATACTTAAGGATACATTGTACTTATTATCCATGACTGATGCCTCATTCATCAATAGCTTGTGATATAATCACTGATGCTTTTGTGTTTCTACAAGATGTGGTTTATCTCAGACAATCGATAATCTTTCAATCCTTTAGTCGATATCCTCCTATGTGGTGTCTATTGATATAGATAGTAGAATTCAATCTAGTTTATGTTATTGTCATGATAACATAGGAAGTGATGGTGCATATTTGCTAGCGGGTCTTCATGTTTGATATTGCTTTATCGGATATGTCATTGTCTAAACTTGTGCAATTAATGATTATTTATAATATATGAATGGTTATCCTTCTTGCTTATCAATACATCTTCTGAAACACATAGCGACCTATCCCTTATTCATATCATGTTGATCTTGACTTCATAGTATTTGGTTCATTAATCATCCTCTCATGGTATCGATGTGTAATGACTAGTGATTGTTGTATCACTTCTTCATTCCTCATCGTGATAGATAATGCAGATGTTTAATGTAGATGTATATCGATTACAGATATTCGATATTGCTTTAAACGTTATTATTATTATTAGTATTATTAATGTTATTGTTATTATTAAATATTATAATTAATGATGTTAGTAATATTAATAATATTATAATAAATATTATTATAGTGATAACATATTGTTTTATATTGAGAGGTTTATTAATATTATTTATATATTAAAATTATTATATCAATAATTGATTTAATATTATTACTTAATATATTATTATAATATAATATATATAATTTATTAATAATTATTTATTATTAATTTATATTATAATTATAATCATAATTATATTATTTATTAATATTTTAATATTATTTAATTAACATATTACTTATTATGCTAACTATATATTATTATTATCTTTTGATAATAATTATATATTATTGTTATATACCGTTAATAATAGATTATTATATATCATCTAATCATTTTATTATTATACTAAGTTCAATATGTCACGGCTCATGACATTGTCCCTTGTGTAATTGCCACTTGAATGTATTGCTATTGAACCACATTAATGCTTTTCTTCTTCAACAAATGAGGACAGTCACTCTAAAGACAACATGATAATGTACACTCATTGTAAGGACAGTCACAAATGAGGACATCTCACAGTGACTGTCCCTTGTGTAATTGCCACTTGAATTACACAAGGGACAGTCATTGTGAGATGTCCTCATTTGTGACAAGGACAGTCACACATGAGGACATCTCACAGTGATTGTCCCTTGTGTAATTGCCACTTGAATGTATTGCTATTCAACCACATTAATGCTTTTCTTCTTCAACAAATGAGGACAGTCACTCTAAAGACACCATGATAATGTACACTCACTGTAAGGACAGTCACAAATGAGGACATCTCATAGTGACTGTCCCTTGTGTAATTGCCACTTGAATGTATTGCTATTCAGCCACATTAATGCTTTTCTTCTTCAACAAATGAGGATAGTCACTCTAAGGACAACATGATAATGTACACTCACTGTAAGTGTACATTATCATGTTGTATTACAAATGGACCTTATGTTGGTCGGGATATAAGTGCAAAAAAAAAAAGGAACGTTGTCATTTGTGTTTTCAACAGCGCCGAGAGAGATTCCCTCCGCGAAATCAAGCGGGTTATCATTTGTGTTTTGAACAAAGCGGGTTGTCATTTGTGTTTTGAACAGCACCGAGAGAGATTCCCTCCGCGAAATCAAGCGGGTTGTCATTTGTGTTTTCAACAGCGCCGAGAGAGATTCCCTCCGCAAAATCACAGCTACAATTTCTGAGTACGTTGGGTTTATTTTTCTTTTGTCATTATTATTTAATCTGGTATTCAGCTGTTAGAGAGCTAAAATACCCAGAAATGAGGACATATCTGTGTTGAATTTATTGTTAGCGGCTTTGGTTATTTAGAATGCTTCCCCACAATACTTAATTACACAAGGGACAGTCACTGTGAGATGTCCTCATTTGTGACAAGGACAGTCACACATGAGGACATCTCACAGTGACTGTCCCTTGTGTAATTGCCACTTGAATGTATTGCTATTCAACCACATTTATGGGCCCGTTTGGACCATGACACACAGTAGCATCTATAGAGAAGAATATCCCAGGTGTAACAAGTTGTAAGAATATACCAACAGTTCTAAGAAGTTCCCTAGCACGTAGTAGCATCTACAGAGAAGAATATACAACATGAGGGCAGCCACTGTAAAGACAACATGATAATGTACACTCATTGTATGTGTACATTATCATGTTGTCTTTACAGTGACTGACCTCATTCAAGTGGCAATTACACAAGGGACAGTCACTGTGAGATGTCCTCATTTGTGACAAGGACAGTCACACATGAGGATATCTCACAGTGACTATCCCTTGTGTAAGCCACTTGAATGTATTGCTATTCAACCACATTTATGGGCCCGTTTGGACCACGGCACACAGTAGCATCTACAAAGAAGAATATCCCAGGTGTAACAAGTTGTAAGAATATACCAACAGTTCTAAGAAGTTCCCTAGCACATAGTAGCATCTTCTAATTGTCTATACCACTTCACAAGGTATTGTTTGCACACATTGTTTTTGGTTCTTTTGATGACCCTTGTTTTGAAATTGCTATTAGGCCTTGTAGCTTATATGTTTTGATTGCTGGAGAGCTTCTAAAGCTAAGCAAGAAGACCATTGCACGAGTTATAGTCGCGCGCTCAGGTTTGAAAATTGTATATTTTTTAATCTAATGTATATTTTAACTAGACTTTTAGCTTATTTTTGCTGTATATTTTAATCTAAAGGGAATCATGGATGTGAACTTGAAAGAATTTTGTACTTAGTTCTTATGGAGAGAATAGTAGTAGTTTACGGTCTAATATCAAATAGAGTTTTCCAATTACAGAAAGTTAATGAATTCTAATAGCTTATATGTTTTGATTGCTGGAGAGCTTCTAGAGCTAAGCAAGAAGACCATTGCACGAGTTATAGCCGTGCGCTCAGGTTTGAAAATTGTATATATTTTAATCTAATGTATATTTTAATCCTTTTGCCATGTCATGTAATATGTCTTGCCTTGTAGCTTATATGTTTTGAAATTGCTGTTAGGCCTTGTAGCTTATATGTTTTGATTGCTAGAGAGCTTCTAGAGCTAAGCAAGAAGACCATTGCACTAGTCGTAGCCGCGCGCTCAGGCATGAAAATTGTATATTTTTTAATCTAATGTATATTTTAACTAGACTTTTAAAATATTAAAGGATTTAACTAGGTCTAAGAAGATTTGTGTACTTTTGACAATTTTGCTTAGTCACTGAAAGTTGTAGACCGAAGTTTTCATAGCCCAATTTTTGCTTCCTGCGAAGAACGATCATGTCAGATAATATAAGTGAAGAACAAAATAGGGAGACAATCGCTAGATTGTGGTCTAACTTGAAAAGAAAAGGTGATGGAAAATGTTATTGTCCCTGCAAAATTTGTAAGGGCTTAAACCGTAGAAGATTGCTAATCAAAACAGTTAAGAGACATTGTAGGGAGAATGGTCACATTGAAGGGGGGCATGACTATCATCCACTGGTAAGTTGTTCATTATATCATTTTAACAATTTATATACATATGAAATCACTTGATGATGAGTTGAAGATCATGGTTTATTTATGTTAATCAATTTTATATAGGTTGATCTCCCCAGGGAAGTACATGATATGGATGAACATGGGGGTGCGAATATCCAAGGTGAAGATAATGATCCCATGGAAGATGACGATCATGCGCCAGAAAACACAATTGAAGATGATGGTATAAATACATTGATCCATGACACATTTAGTCCAAGCAGATCTGATCATGATGATGATGATAGCCTTGATGTACCTCTACTTGAGAAGGCATACGAGCCCCTATACAAAGACTCCCAAACAACTCTTCTCTCTGCTGTATTGTTGTTGTTGAACTTGAAGGTTATGAATGGTTTATCCAACATAACAATGTCACGTATGTTAAGGTATGTCATATATGTCTTTATAGTTAACAAAGGGTGAATAATGTACCACTAATATTGTTTATATTAACAACTTATATTTTTTGCTGTAGATTGATAGGCGAGTTTTTGTTACCACCATCAAATATTCTACCTCGCTCATATCGAGAATTATCTGCTATTATGAAAGATATTGGAATGGAGTATCAAGCAATACATGCTTGTCCCAATGATCATATTATATATTATAAAGAACATGAATTTGCAACACAATGCCCTGTATGTCATACGAGTAGATATCGAACAGATCAAATAACAAAAAAGGTGCCTCACAAGGTTCTTCGTTACATCCCCATTATTCCACGGATGCGACAATTATTCAGGTGTACTAGCTTGGCACAATTTATGGATTACCATGCACGCAATAGAAGTCGAGATGACATTATTCGAATCCTTGCGGATGGTTCGGCATTTATGCACATAGAGGAAAAGTGGCAACACTTCAAAGAAGAACCTCGTAATCTCAGGCTTTCATTGGCAGCGGATGGTGTCAATCCATTTGGAGAGATGAGATCTGTTTGCTCGGTGTGGCCTATTTTTGTTATCAACAATAACATTCCTCCGTGGATGTCAATAAAGAGGGAGCACATTATGTTGGCAATGATTGTTCCAGGTATTTTATCATTTGACAGTTATTAATTTACATGTACTTACAAATCTTACAGTAAAATGGTCACAATAATTATGTAATGTTACTGTTCATTCAAGTAGGTAAATATCAAGTTAAAGATATGAATGTATATATTGAGCCTCTTATTGATGAGTTGGTGGAGTTATGGAACGGTGTCACTATGTATGACGTGTCTAGACCAATAGGACAAAGACAATTTCAATTCCATGCAATACTTGTATGGACAATACATGATGCCCCAGGGCTAACACATTTTTGTGGTATGTTATAGTGAATTCAAGTTGCACATGATAATTCTAATTATAAAAATCAACATATTTAATAATCCAATTATATCATTATCTTGTAGGTCTTCAAACAAAGGGAAAATTTGCATGTCCAGTTTGTGGTCCAAAGATGAAATCTCATCATTCAAAAAGTTTAGGAAAGCATGTGTTTGATGAGTACAGACACTTCCTCCACAGGAATCATAAGTATCGAAGTATGGAAAAACATCTTTTCAATGGGAAAGAAGAGACTACATCAAAGCCACGAAGAATGACACCTCGCCTATGGAAGTTGGAATATAATAGAATTAATCGTCGAGGTAATGTCGTTCCACTTAATGGTTTATGTTTGTAATTTATATATTTCTATTGTGATTTTTGTTTACTAATTATGTAATTGATGATCGTGAAGGTCGTCAAGGCACTACTGACAACCTTCCAAAGGGACTAAAAAGCTATCCCAGACAATTTAGTAGGTTGCCCTACTACGAGGACCTACAAATTGTGCATTTGTTTGATCTTATGCATGTTGGAAAGAATATAACAGAGACATTGTGGAAAATACTGGATGGAAGGCGTGACAAAGAAAAAATTGTCAAAATTTGTAATGACATTCATGAATCCAATCATGCACTGAAGAATTTCATTCACTCAAATAGAAATAGAGATCAGATTAATATAAGTGCCCTTCCTTGGTTATTAACGGAGCAGCAAAGTGATGCCATAAAAGAAGTCATACGAAAAATTCAATTTCCCACAGGATTTGCTGGGAACATAAGCAATCTCATATCAAAGAAAAGTGAATTTGGGCCAGGGCTCAAAACGCATGATTGGCATACTTTCATCAAGGTAAGTTATGTTCTTCTGTATTTACAATATATTCATAAACTACGTGTACTATTCATTATGTTATGTTAGAAAATAATGAAATGATTGGTTTATAATTACTGCAATACGTGCTACCTCTATCTCTCCCAGAGCACTTCAACAATAACATCAAACAAGTGATATATGATCTTGGAAAATACATGAGGTAAGTAGTAATATCTGTTCAATTTGTTGTATATATTTATTATATTCGCGATTTGTTTTTCTTGCTATGTAATCTATTGTATATTATTTTGTAAAGTCTCGTATTTATATATTTTTTGTGACTTGAATCTCTTAATGTAGGTGGTTGTCATCTAAAGAAATCCATAAAGAAGATATAAACTATTGGAAGAGAAGAATTCCTCATTTATTGTGTGAAATGCAAAAGTGTCTACCTCCAACTTTCAAGAGCAAGCCCTAGGTCAAGAATCTCAATGTTCTTGACTAGGAGCTGATGGATTATGCAAGATCAGAGGGTAGCGGCAAGTAAAGGACCTCAAACCTTGTTCAATCTAGATCTTTAGAGCATGGTGGACATCTTCAAACTCTGATCTTGGTTTCATGCACCCATTTTCAATGCCTTGTTTTGGAACCCACACCCAAAGGCATGCATTAGGTCTGCGGACTCAATAAGGACATTGATATGCTGGAGTGGAGTCAAGGTCTGGGAGTTGGAGGATTGTTAGAACATCAAAAAGGGTACTCAAAAAACATATAAGTTCATAAGGTCCTTTGTCAAATTGAAGAGTTATTGCTGCAGAACAGGTTTTGGAGACCTACTAGAGTCACTAGGTCTATTTGGACCCGTTTGGACCACGACACACAGTAGCATCTACAGAGAAGAAGTTTGGTATGCAATGGTCTTGAAACCTCCTAAGAAATTCTTGGTATGCATTTGTGTGGTGCAAAAGCTTCGTTGAAAGAGAAAAAGAAGAAAAGAATAGAAATGATTTTTTTTCTTTTTATGTCATATACTGTAACCAGCTACTTATAACTTGCAAAAATTATTATAACCATTTGAAATTGAAACTTAGTTTAATGTGAAACTGAGAACTGCTTTATTAGAGCTTTCTGTGATTTAGATTCAGACATCAAGAACATTGTTTGCCTAATATTGTGATTAATGTTTATTTATTAATATCTCATACTGACAAACAATTGATAATTGTAGGGAAAACGTCATTCGGGGTCTTTGAGGATCCACCAGAAGCCAAGGAGAAAATGTATTCAAATGCTAAAGATGGTGTAACAGTCCTTACAGCTGTTGAACCTTGCTGTGTAGATCATCTCCGATTCTCCAAGTTCAACAGTACTATGGTATTCCTTTGGATACTTCTAATGGTAAATTTCAGACATCAAGTTCTTTTCGTATGAAACTACTACATTTGTAATCTGTAGTTTTAAACTTTTAGTTTATAAATGTTCATCAGCTTTAGTTCGTATGCTGCCATTTCAAGTATGATTAATGAAGTTACCTTTATCACAGGATGAAAGTGAGCAGTCAGCATACTGGTACGGAGCTGGCAGCATTGATACGGTGACTAGGGCATCGTTTAATGGTGGTATTGTGTTTTCCCGTATTTAGGGCATCGGCCTTTTGAAGCATTGCCTTCATCTTTCTTAAGTCTGAGTTTTAAGTTTGTTTATCTCTCTCGGCGCTGTTGAAAATACAAATGACAACGTTCTTGTTTGTTTTGCCCTTATATCCCGATGTGATTTCGCGGAGGGTTACGGTGCTGTTGAAAACACAAATGAAAACACAAATCCCTTGTGTAATTGCCACTTGAAGGAGGACAGTCACTGTAAAGACAACATGATAATGTACACTTACAGCCCGTGTACATTATCATTGTGTCTTTAGAGTGACTATCCTCATTTGTTGAAGAAGAAAAGCATTAATGTGGCTGAATAGCAATACATTCAAGTGGCAATCACACAAGGGACAGTCACTGTGAGATGTCCTCATTTGTGACTGTCCTTACAGTGAGTGTACATTATCATGTTGTCTTTAGAGTGACTGTCCTCATTTGTTGAAGAAGAAAAGCATTAATGTGGTTCAATAGCAATACATTCAAGTGGAAATTACACAAGGGACAATCGATCACTGTGAGATGTCCTCATGTGTGACTATCCTTGTCACAAATGAGGACATCTCACAATGACTGTCCCTTGTGTAATTCAAGTGGCAATTACACAAGGGACAGTCACTGTGAGATGTCCTCATTTGTGACTGTCCTTACAATGAGTGTACATTATCATGTTGTCTTTAGAGTGACTGTCCTCATTTGTTGAAGAAGAAAAGCATTAATGTGATTCAATAGCAATACATTCAAGTGGAAATTACACAAGGGACAATCGATCACTTTGAGATGTCCTCATGTGTGACTATCCTTGTCACAAATGAGGACATCTCACAATGACTGTCCCTTCTGTAATTGCCACTTGAATGAGGACAGTCACTGTAAAGACAACATGATAATGTACACATACAATGAGTGTACATTATCATGTTGTCTTTACAGTGGCTGCCCTCATGTTGTATATTCTTCTCTGTAGATGCTACTATGTGCTAGGGAACTTCTTAGAACTGTTGGTATATTCTTACAACTTGTTACACCTGGGATATTCTTCTCTGTAGATGCTATTGTGTGCCGTGGTCCAAACAGGCCCATAAATGTGGTTGAATAGCAATACATTCAAGTGGCAATTACACAAGGGACAGTCACTGTGAGATGTCCTCATGTGTGACTGTCCTTGTCACAAATGAGGACATCTCACAGTGACTGTCCCTTGTGTAATTGCCACTTGAAGGAAAAAAGCATTAATGTGGTTCAATAGAAATGTATTCAAGCGGCAATTACACAAGGGATAATCACTCTGAGATTTCCTCATTTGTGACTATCCTTACAGTGAGTGTACATTATCATGTTGTCTTTACAGTGACTGTCCTCATTTGTTGAAGGAAAAAAGCATTAATGTGGTTCAATAGTGATGCAGAGTAGTCAGGGCTTTTAGAATATACAAATATACATCCTTAAGTCTCATTCCACCAAGGAAGAAGGAATTCCAATGGTTGAAACGTGAGTTAAGGTCTTTACATCAGTCAAACCCTGAAAATGAGGGTTTGTAAACAATGCACAGAAAATTTGAAATAACTTAGATATAAAAAAAAGAGAATCAATCAAACCAACTTCCAAAGCATCAGATGTCACTATTACAACTTCCAGGCAAATTTTATCATCCAACCACCATCCGTACAGCCGTACAGAGTTTGTTTTTCACCAGAAATGCACTAAAACAGGGTTATTTTTATTTTTTATGAAAGCAAAATGATTACAATACTGGTTCTCTATCTGTCTTCGACCATTTGAAGCCTAAAATAGGCTCTCCAAATGTTGGTTCAACCATCTAGGTGGTTAGAACAGTTTATCCAACAAATGTCAACTTTGCTAAGGAACTTTTAAAGTTGCATTACAACTTTGCAAACAACTTTGCCGAGAAGGTTAAAAATGTGTTGTGAAACTTTAGGAACCTTATTAAAGTTATTTTGGACCTTCAAACTTCTTAACAACATCTAAAAGACACCTAATAAACACTTACTACATCTCATTTCATCCAAGGACTCAAAAGATGCCCAAGGTTTATAAGTCACCAAGGGGTCTTGTGTCCAACAAGTGGATGTTTATAAGGAGATAAAATCAATCCTTAATATTTATTACAAACCAAGAAAACATCTAAAACTCCTATTCTAATTTATTGTCATTGAAAAAGACTCTGATTTGTCATTCAAAAAGACTCTGATTTGTCAATCAAAAGGACCTTTCACCAGTCAATCCTTCAAAGCTCCAAGGTGAAAATCTTATGTTCCAATTGATAGGATTTGACTCCTTGGCTTCATGGCAACTTCCTTCAATCATGGTGTCTTTGGCTTGCATTAGGGATGCCCCTGCATCAAATAGCAATGCATTCAAGTGGCAATTACACAAGGGACAGTACATGCCCATTAAAGTTGGTGTTTTGTTATCCAGCATGACAATGGAGACAACATACTCTGTGTCAATTTTATTGATCAAATTTCCCTCCGCCAGGCAAAGCAACAATCTGGGTATGATAAGGTGAAATTTTGTAGTCCTTTTGGGTATGATAACAGTTCCAGTTTCCAATAAGATGGTTCATTTTTATAATCTAGCTTCAATTTCTCTTGTGAAAATCTTTTTTTCATTTTATGGGTGGTAAAATATAATTATTATGCTAGAGGTGTGTACTTATGGATGATAATGAAACAAAATGATAAGATTTAAGACTCTTGTTTTTTTTTTAAATAGCAATTTAAGTTTCCTTCTATTATAAATTACTGTTTTTCTATTTTTTAATGTATCTTTCCAAATCTTTTATATCAATTTTATTTATGAAATATAAATATATTAATAATGTTTTAGTGTTTTTAGGATTAGTTTATATCAATTCTATGTATCATCATTCGTCATTCAATTGTCAGTATTATTAATTTAGACTGTGCAATTGTAGAACTACTCGAATATGGGTTGGATGGATACTCAAGCAGGGGAACCCTCCTCAAATATCTCAAGCAGTGAACTTGGAAAAATGTGTCCTGAAGGAACCCTTTCCATCAGAGAGATAAAAGTACAAACAAGTAAAAGAAGCAGGCTCTGCAAATATTTTTTTGAGAAGAAAAATGATAGATTATTCGAGTATGGTTCATGAGGTATATCTAAAAAGACATTTTTTTTCTTATTATAATAAAAGAGGAAGTTGTGAATGTCAAAGTTGAGTGAAACAAAAATTATTTTCATCAAATTTTGTTAGGCTTGCTTTTGGGAATAGTTTCTTACAATATTGCTATTAAGATTTTTATTGTGTAGTTTTTAGATTAGGTTTATAAAATTATATTTCATGAGTAGTGATTCATATTAATCAATTAACGATACTTTTGGAAGGTATTTTCAATGTGTCAAATTTTGATATTTTTACAAGAATTAGATTGTGTAATTTTTTTAATTAAAGTCATTGACTCATATTTCATAAATAATAGTTCTCATGAATCCATCTCTTATAAGATTGAATAGTCTATTTAGGAAGTATTTCTGATAGTATGTCAAATTATGATATTACTATCACCATTAGATTGCATGGCTTTGAAGTCAACCTCGTTGACCCATATTCTTCTCTGTAGATGCTACTATGTGCTAGGGAACTTCTTAGAACTGTTGGTATATTCTTACAACTTGTTACACCTGGGATATTCTTCTCTGTAGATGCTACTATGTGCCGCGGTCCAAACGGGCCCATAAATGTGGTTGAATAGCAATACATTCAAGTGGAAATTACACAAGGGACAGTCACTGTGAGATGTCCTCATGTGTGACTGTCCTTGTCACAAATGAGGACATCTCACAGTGACTGTCCCTTGTGTAATTTCCACTTGAATGAGGACAGTCACTGTAAAGACAACATGATAATGTACACATACAATGAGTGTACATTATCATGTTGTCTTTATAGTGGCTGCCCTCATGTTGTATATTCTTCTCTGTAGATGCTACTATGTGCTAGGGAACTTCTTAGAACTATTGGTATATTCTTACAACTTGTTACACCTGGGATATTCTTCTCTGTAGATGCTACTGTGTGCTGGGGTCCAAACGGGCCCATAAATGTGGTTGAATAGAAATACATTCAAGTGGCAATTACACAAGGGACAGTCACTGTGAGATGTCCTCATGTGTGACTGTCCTTGTCACAAATGAGGACATCTCACAGTGACTGTCCCTTGTGTAATTGCCACTTGAATGAGGACAGTCACTGTAAAGACAACATGATAATGTACACAAGTACCGTGAAGGTAGTTGCAAGTTACGGCTGTTTCATTCCATACCCGAAACAATGAAGATGTTATGGTCCACAAGATGTTTGTGCTTGAAAGATGAACAAATAAAATTAAACTTCTAAATAACCAAAGCCGCTAACAATAAATTCAACACAGATATGTCCTCATTTCTGGGTATTTTAGCTCTGTAACAGCTGAATACCAGATTACATAATAATGACAAAAGAAAAATAAACCCAACGTACTCAGAAATTGTAGCTGTGATTTCGCGGAGGGAATCTCTCTCGGCACTGTTGAAAATACAAATGACAACATTTCTCTACATTATCATGTTGCCTTTACAGTGACTATCCCTTGTGTAATTACCACTTGAAGGAGGACAGTCACTGTAAAGACAACATGATAATGTACACTTACAGCCCGTGTACATTATCATGTTGTCTTTAGAGTGACTATCCTCATTTGTTGAAGAAGAAAAGCATTAATGTGGCTGAATAGCAATACATTCAAGTGGCAATCACACAAGGGACAGTCACTGTGAGATGTCCTCATTTGTGACTGTCCTTACAGTGAGTGTACATTATCATGTTGTCTTTAGAGTGACTGTCCTCATTTGTTGAAGAAGAAAAGCATTAATGTGGTTCAATAGCAATACATTCAAGTGGCAATTACACAAGGGACAATCGATCACTGTGAGATGTCCTCATGTGTGACTATCCTTGTCACAAATGAGGACATCTCACAATGACTGTCCCTTGTGTAATTCAAGTGGCAATTACACAAGGGACAGTCACTGTGAGATGTCCTCATTTGTGACTGTCCTTACAATGAGTGTACATTATCATGTTGTCTTTAGAGTGACTGTCCTCATTTGTTGAAGAAGAAAAGCATTAGTGTGGTTCAATAGCAATACATTCAAGTGGCAATTACACAAGGGACAATCGATCACTGTGAGATGTCCTCATGTGTGACTATCCTTGTCACAAATGAGGACATCTCACAATGACTGTCCCTTCTGTAATTGCCACTTGAATGAGGACAGTCACTGTAAAGACAACATGATAATGTACACATACAATGAGTGTACATTATCATGTTGTCTTTACAGTGGCTGCCCTCATGTTGTATATTCTTCTCTGTAGATGCTACTATGTGCTAGGGAACTTCTTAGAACTGTTGGTATATTCTTACAACTTGTTACACCTGGGATATTATTCTCTGTAGATGCTATTGTGTGCTGGGGTCCAAACAGGCCCATAAATGTGGTTGAATAGCAATACATTCAAGTGGCAATTACACAAGGGACAGTCACTGTGAGATGTCCTCATGTGTGACTGTCCTTGTCACAAATGAGGACATCTCACAGTGACTGTCCCTTGTGTAATTGCCACTTGAATGAGGAAAGTCACTGTAAAGACAACATGATAATGTACACAAGTACCGTGAAGGTAGTTGCAAGTTATGGCTGTTTCATTGCATACCCGAAACAATGAAGATGTTACGGTCCACAAAATGTTTGTGCTTGAAAGATGAACAAATAAAATTAAACTTCTAAATAACCAAAGCCGCTAACAATAAATTCAACACAGATATGTCCTCATTTCTGGGTATTTTAGCTCTGTAACAGCTGAATACCAAATTACATAATAATGACAAAAGAAAAATAAACCCAACGTACTCAGAAATTGTAGCTGTGATTTCACAGAGGGAATCTCTCTCGGCACTGTTGAAAATACAAATGACAACGTTTCTCTACATTATCATGTTGCCTTTACAGTGACTGTCCCTTGTGTAATTGCCACTTGAAGGAGGACAGTCACTGTAAAGACAACATGATAATGTACACTTACAGCCCATGTACATTATCATGTTGTCTTTAGAGTGACTATCTTCATTTGTTGAAGAAGAAAAGCATTAATGTGGCTGAATAGCAATACATTCAAGTGGCAATCACACAAGGGACAGTCACTGTGAGATGTCCTCATTTGTGACTGTCCTTACAGTGAGTGTACATTATCATGTTGTCTTTAGAGTGACTGTCCTCATTTGTTGAAGAAGAAAAGCATTAATGTGGTTCAATAGCAATACATTCAAGTGGCAATTACACAAGGGACAATCGATCACTGTGAGATGTCCTCATGTGTGACTATCCTTGTCACAAATGAGGACATCTCACAATGACTGTCCCTTGTGTAATTCAAGTGGCAATTACACAAGGGACAGTCACTGTGAGATGTCCTCATTTGTGACTGTCCTTACAATGAGTGTACATTATCATGTTGTCTTTAGAGTGACTGTCCTCATTTGTTGAAGAAGAAAAGCATTAATGTGGTTCAATAGCAATACATTCAAGTGGCAATTACACAAGGGACAATCGATCACTGTGAGATGTCCTCATGTGTGACTATCCTTGTCACAAATGAGGACATCTCACAATGACTGTCCCTTCTGTAATTGCCACTTGAATGAGGACAGTCACTGTAAAGACAACATGATAATGTACACATACAATGAGTGTACATTATCATGTTGTCTTTACAGTGGCTGCCCTCATGTTGTATATTCTTCTCTGTAGATGCTACTATGTGCTAGGGAACTTCTTAGAACTGTTGGTATATTCTTACAACTTGTTACACCTGGGATATTCTTCTCTGTAGATGCTACTGTGTGCTATGGTCCAAACGGGCCCATAAATGTGGTTGAATAGCAATACATTCAAGTGGCAATTACACAAGGGACAGTCACTGTGAGATGTCCTCATGTGTGACTGTCCTTGTCACAAATGAGGACATCTCACAGTGATTGTCCCTTGTGTAATTGCCACTTGAATGAGGACAGTCACTGTAAAGACAACATGATAATGTACACAAGTACCGTGAAGGTAGTTGCAAGTTACGGCTATTTCATTGCATACCCGAAACAATGAAGATGTTACGGTCCACAAAACGTTTGTGCTTGAAAGATGAACAAATAAAATTAAACTTCTAAATAACCAAAGCCACTAACAATAAATTCAACACAGATATGTCCTCATTTCTGGGTATTTTAGCTCTGTAACAGCTGAATACCAAATTACATAATAATGACAAAAGAAAAATAAACCCAACGTACTCAGAAATTGTAGCTGTGATTTCGCGGAGGGAATCTCTCTCGGCACTGTTGAAAATACAAATGACAACGTTTCTCTACATTATCATGTTGCCTTTACAGTGACTGTCCCTTGTGTAATTGCCACTTGAAGGAGGACAGTCACTGTAAAGACAACATGATAATGTACACTTACAGCCCGTGTACATTATCATGTTGTCTTTAGAGTGACTATCCTCATTTGTTGAAGAAGAAAAGCATTAATGTGGCTGAATAGCAATACATTCAAGTGGCAATTACACAAGGGACAGTCACTGTGAGATATCCTCATTTGTGACTATCCTTACAGTGAGTGTACATTATCATGTTGTCTTTAAAGTGACTGTCCTCATTTGTTGAAGGAAAAAAGCATTAATGTGGTTCATTAGCAATGTATTCCCAGCATCTGTACCTGCATCTCTCTTATATACTACAAGTTACTTGCCATCAGAAATTGCAGTTCCCTCACGTGACATTGATGGTGAAGTGTTCTTTTCAAAACCATCATCTGTGGTTACCAATGCTCCTGTTTTAGCCAATAAGTTTGTTGCATTCCATGAGCCATTGGTCAAGTTTCTTCTACGAGCTTCTGATGCCTCAAAATCTAAGCAGCGCCTACGCATGCCTCGTTGTGGTTGATTATCATTCTGTACATGAATTATAATGAGTAATCAGTTTTGGGCCTTGGAATCTTGTATGTAACATGCACATGCATTTCATGGCTAAATGAATCTATTTAAAAGCATCAAATTTTCTTACATGATGCTGGATACATAAGTAGAACAAGCGTATATCAAATTGGAAGCAATCAGAACTCCACAATGACATATTATTTAGAGTACTCTTCAGTTTAAGTAATAATGCATATATTGACACTGTAAAGACAACATGATAATGTACACTCACTGTAAGGACAGTCACAAATGAGGACATCTCACAGTGACTGTCCCTAGTGTAATTGCCACTTGAATGTATTGCTATTCAGCCACATTAATGCTTTTCTTCTTCAACAAATGAGGATAGTCACTGTAAAGACAACATGATAATGTACACTGTGAGTGTACATTATCATGTTGTCTTTACAGTGACTATCCTCATTTGTTGAAGAAGAAAAGCATTAATGTGGCTGAATAGCAATACATTCAAGTGGCAATTACACTAGGGACAGTCACTGTGAGATGTCCTCATTTGTGACTGTCCTTACAGTGAGTGTACATTATCATGTTGTCTTTACAGTGGCTGTCCTCATTTGTTGAAAGAAAAAAACATTAATGTGGTGCATTAGCAATGTATTAAATTAATTTTTTTTTTTTAATCCACCCACGGGCGTCGCAATTGCGACGGCAACCCGTCGCAATGCGATGCAGGCGCCCGTCGCAATTGCTTGGGAGGTCCGTCGCGATTGCGATGGCCCTCCGAAGCCATGCGACGGGGGGGCGACGGCCATGCCGCTAACAAATCTAAGTCACATTGCGACGGGATATGTGTCGCAATTGCGACGGCTACCCATAGACGTTGCAATTTGCGACTAAAAAATAGCGACGTCTATGGGTGTTGCTATTGCGACACATAGCTGTCGCAATTGCGACACATAGCCGTCGCAAAATGCCCCCAAATGTATTAGTGTGTGGGAGGAGAAGGACCTCATCTTGCACACACCTAGAAGTAGAAATCCCTCCACCTCCAGAATCAGGAAGAGAACCAACCACAAAAAGAAGTGGGGATGAGGATCCAAGGGCATTAAACATAGTACCAGCACCCCTATAGCACCCAACCCAACTGAGGTCCACAATGTATAAGAGGGAGGTGGAGGCCTAGGTGTCAGATTCAAATCATGTCTTGAGTAGGAAACCACAACAAAAATGTCAGAAACCATAGTGTCAAAAACTTGAGACACACATTATGTTAATTAGTGTGTATTTAAAATTCACACAATATGCAGAGTATTCAATAAATTTATAATTTATATTAAGACTAATTTGTTTTTACTAAAGATGAGACAACATTTGATGGTTTAAGTCATGCAAGACTAATTTGTTTTACTAAAGATGAGATGATATTTTATGGTTTAAGTCATGCAAGACATTACCTATTATATTAAACTATTTAGGAATTGTAGGATTTTTTTAATAGATTGCCCAATTTTGACTTTATTGAATAGGAATAAGCCTAAATCTATAGGCTTCTAACCACATATTTTACCTTTAAATTAAAAATATACATGAAGTATGTTTTTTCTTCTTTATTACATTACAATATACATAATCATATATAATATTGATATACTTTCTTTGAACACTTATTGTTCTACTTATAATTTTTATTTTGTATTACTAGCTTACTAATATCTAACACAATATGGATTAGTGACAAAAATATTGGATTTATATCCATTACTTAATGGCCTAGTTAGAGTAGTAGTTTTAGAAAATAAAATAAAAATCAATTAGTAAATATTTGTCAAATATTTATGAGAAGAACAGTAAGCCAAAATTAGCACAGTATCCATGTGATCTTAATAGAACACCATCACAAGCCTTGTAGAATTTAAAATTTAAGAGAGATGATGTCTTCTCTTGCCATACGCTCATGCATTCATTCATTTTGACCATAAAATATTGTCATCAGAATTCCAAATACATAACACATCCCTAAAGGTAGTTGGTAAATTCTTCAATGACCTTCTTAAAACTAATTGAGAATAGTGAGTAGATAATTGAAATCACCAACACAATATAAACATGGAGCAATTAAAACAAGATTGTAACACTTGACATCTAATCGAAGGATGCTTTATCTCTATGTGATCTAGTCAACCTACCATCTAGATTCACCTTTTTCTACTAGACATTATATCTCATTCCTTTAGTACCTATATTCAAAATAAGGATTGTGTTGAGAAAAATTACAAAATATGTTATGTGTACCGTAGAGGAATGCTTATAACTTCCTTAATAGTGAATCAAACACCTTTGCATTGATGATATAATATTGAAGGCACAAGTAAACAATGCAAAACCTATGATTTCATATATATATATATTGTGTGTGTGTGTGTGTGTGTGTGTGTGTGTGTGTGTGACACTAGAGCTAGAGTGCATATTCTTTATAAGAATACATTTCAATGAGATGTTCTAATTCTATCAAATGACTCCTAATAACTTAGGATCATTTGTGAATAAGATATTCTACATGTCAAGGTGTTTGGTGCATAATCTAACAAGCATGATCAAATTGTAAAATATATGATTCAAGAAAATAGATTATGAATGATAAAATGTGGTCAAGTTAGGTCACAATGGAACCATATCTAAAGGATAGTACCTTACATTTACCTTAAGAAAAAAAAGAAGTAAAAATCCCAAAAATAAAATATTTTTTTTTTAATAAAATAATTTAGCATTTTGCTAAACACCAATATTGATATGGATAATTATGTATGTCAAAGGAACTTTATAAAAAAATTATTTACATTTCTAAAGGAGCTGAGCTTAATGGGTTAAAACGTGGGTTCTCATTGTGGAGACCCAAATTCAATTCCTCATAGGAACATCTGAAAGTGAAACTCTAAGTTGCGACTATTGGTCTTCAATATGAAATGGTTTCTATATAACAAATTTCTAAATTCTCACTCTTGATCTTTCATAAATAAATTCTAAAATATTTGCCCTAACAAATTAATATTTATTAATACTTATATAAACAAGTTATTTATAATTGATATTCAATTTAAAATATTACAATCTCATACCTAGCACTAGTAAGCCTCACAAGCTTCCCTAGAAAATAGATTTAGAAGTGACGTGCCTTGTATACACACAAACACTACTCTTCGACAGTTATACGTTAGGGTTTCTTGAAATACAAAATTTCAAAAAATTAGGTCATCCAAAATGATGGGAAATGACTTTTTCAGCAGAGCAAATCATGATTGTCGTCTAACGGCTCAAAGGATTCAACGAATCTAGAAATCAATTCATCCCACGCTCGGACATGAACCTGCTAAATCATCATTGCACTATTGCTAAATTTACCATAGCAATGGAATCTCTGATAAGAAATTTCAGTTAAATATAACATGTTTCTGCTGCCAAACTGTACTTGGTCAATGATGGAGAAATTTTGCTTCAAAAAAGAAAACAAAATCTGAAACTGTAATCCCATCTGATTCGTCATGAGAGTCTGAATAAAAGAAGGAAAGATTCGGAGGAAGTTGGTGAACAAACCAAGTTTAAGAGAAGAATCTTCAGGCTTTTGTTACTGTCTTCTATTTTTTTTTGGCTAAACTTTCTTTCTTTTACAGTTATATTGTGCGCTGAAATCTTGTTGTGAGGTCCAATTGGTTAAACAACAAAACTGGGATTAATAAACAGGAAAGTCATAAGTTTACGTCACCTCAAATTCAGTTCTTACATACATTTGTAAATTTTTTTTTATCTCATTGTGAGAATCTGGAAGTCGTTATTCTGGATGAATCATTGTGTTCCCTAGTTTATCTAATTGTAGAGGAAAAAGAGGGAGACTTTAAAAAAGGGGCTGATTCTCATGGTTTTGCAGTTATGCTTTGTAGCTGATAAGGACTGTAAGTGATTACAGACGAAGACTAAGTGTGGAGTTCTACTGTGATGAACGTAATCTTGTTCTATTTAATATTGATTGACTATGGGCCACTCCTCGCATGTTTTTAGGCTTTAGAAAATTGTATGAGGAGGAAAATTAATTCATTTTTTAGTGTTTCTTATAGTATTTTCATCATATAGTCATTTTTCAATAGATTCATTCAATTTTCCATGGGTGGATGTCATAATTTTCTCTTAGTAAAAATAGAGATAGAACAATGTCTAATGAAATTAGAAGTGACAATCAATACACACTGATAATTGTTGTTTCATATCAATACATACTAATAATTACAAGCAATGAGCATGTATCATTTGTAAGAAGTCTATTAACATTTATTCCTAGTTTGTGGTAAAATGAGAGCTATCACATAGGACATATACTAAATAATAGTATCGAATTTGGGCTAAGAGAGACACAAAATGGATACTAGCTTTTTATCATCGTGATGATGGATTACAAAGTGTGATCTGAGACATTAATACAAAAGCTTACACAATGTCTAATCTAGAAACGACAACGATTAAAATTTTGGACTATGGAAATAAGAGATCATTAATTAGTACATACTACTTAGTAAGAAGCTAATTCACATTTACTCATAGCTTGTGATAAAATGAGAGCCATCAAATAGGATATAGGCATGCAAAGAATAAAAAATAGAAGAATTTTGTTGAATGTTTTAATTGCCTTTGCACTAGTGATAAACACCTTCTCTACTTGTTGTAATGCATGGCCTAGTTTTTCAATATTTTAGCCATAATTTGTTATCCATGTCAAATTCCTTTATATAATACTTCTTCTTCACCTTACAATCTTTGAAAAAATAAGTTTTCCTTTACGTTTCTAAGGTTTTAAAATTTTTACCCATTTCGTCTCACTTACATAGTTGCATTGTTACGACAATTGTGATAAATTATTTCAATTAAAAATATTAGTATGTTCTTTGAGAGCTGTATTTTGGTTTTTGTTTAGAGAGGATGAATTATTTGTCTTCTTTTTTCAATCTACATTATTTTTTAATTTGTTTTACATGTGTAATCTCTTTATTTTGGAAAAGATATATAAAAATCAAATGGTGCTACCAAGAAAGTTTATTGACTAGATACAAATATGCACATTTTCAATTGGTAGAAAAGACAGTTGACATATATACAACCTTTGTCATGTAGTTAAGCATTTTTCTAAAGAGACTTATACCAGAAATATTCACTTTCTAATGAAACTCATCCACATTAATATTTTTTCTATTCATTTTGATGATAACCAATTTTCTTATCAAATGGAAGTTTCATTTTTTTTTCTTAGTTCGAATTTATATTTAGAATCAAAATTCTAAATGGTTGTAATATGATAGAATACACAAGCTAGTGAGTATGCATATAATGTAGATCCTTCAATAGAATTTGTGGTCACAAATATAGATATCATGAGAGTGTGTGTGCCTCTTTTAATTTGCTTGTCTTTAACCATGAGAAAAGTTTGACCACTAAAAGATTGAATTTCTTTAAAGTGTAGGAATGCCTACTAAAAAGGGTAGATGATAGGGTGATTACATAAGAGAGAAAGGTAGATATCATTTTCTTTAAGTTGTATTGTACGACCAACAACACATTATTCTTATGCTTTCATTTATTATATATTATTCAAATTTCAAAGGAATCAACCATTGGAACAATTTTGAAGTGGAGTAATGTACATCATGAGTCATTTTGAGGAGGAATAAAAAAAATGAATTGTATTATTCATATTCATTTGTACTTTAGAAATTGGAAATCATGGGATCAAAACATTGTCAAAAGAGGATGAAAGGACTGTCATGAACCCTGAAGAAATTGAATAAAATAAAGAGAAGGATGCAAAACAACAAAGAGATAGAAGAATGAGGATTTGAGAAATGAATAATAATGAAGCATCTAGTTCTAAGACTACTAAAGATAAAAATATTGAAGATACCATGGAGGATGGGATCGTTGTAGATGATGCAAATATTCAAGCGGTGAATGTGGAAGATAATACAATTATGGAAACAAATCATGACATGTATTCAAAACCACCTTTCAATAATATGAAGACTATGACAATAGGCATGAATCTAGGTGCATCTTCAAATCCACCTTTAAATGATATGAAAAATGTGATGATAGATGTTATTTATATTGTTGATTTAAAAGAAGCTGGATATACCAATGTTGCTCAAGATTAATTATATATTTAGACAAGTTAGAAAAATAGATAGCAAAAATGAAATCCCTTGTATTGGTAAAAGTGAAAATTATTTTATTATGTTTCTGAAAATGTAAATCCTTTTGTTGTTAAAAATAAAGATAAATCATTTTTAAGACTCATTTATCTCTAAGGCTTTTGTTATTGTCTTTTCTTCTTCTTCTTCTTTTTTTTTCTAAACTTTCTTTCTTTTACAGTTATATTGTGCGCTGAAATCTTCTTGTGAGGCCCAATTGGTGGGATTGATAAACAGGAAAGCTCATAAGTATACGTCACCTCAAATTCAGTTCTTACATACATCTGTAACAATTTTTTTTTATCTCATTTTGAGAATCTGGAAGTCATTATTCTGGATGAATCATTGTGCTCCCTAGTTTATCTAATAGTAGAGGAAAAAGAGGGTGACTTTAAAAAAGCGGCTGATTCTCATGGTTTTGCAGTTATGCTTTGTAGTTGATAAGGACTGTAAGTGATTACAGACGAAGACTAAGTGTGGAGTTCTACTGTGATGAACGTAATCTTGTTCTATTTAATATTGATTGACTATGGGCCACTCGTCGCATGTTTTTAGGCTTTTTAGTACTCACATTGACATTTTTGTGTATTTTTTTATTAATTTATTTAGAAAATTGTATGAGGAAAATTAATTCATTTTGTAATGTTACTTATAATATTTTCATCTTTTACTTATTTTTTAATAGATTCATTCAATTTTCATGGATGGATGTCATATTTTTCTATTAGTAAAAATAGAGATAGAATAATGTCTAAAGAAATTACAAGTGACATATCAATACACACTAATAATTGTTGTTTCATATCAATATATACTAATAATTACAAGCGATGAGCATGTATCATTTGTAAGAAGTCTATTAACATTTATTCCTAGCTTGTGGTAAAATGAGAGCTATCACATAGGACATATACTAAATAACAATATTGAATTTGGACTAAGAGAGACACAAAATGGATACTAGCTTTTTATCATCCTGATGATGGATTACAAAGTGTGATTTGAGACATTAATATAAAAGCTTACACAGTGTCTAATCTAGAAACGACAACGATTAAAATTTTGGACTATGGAAATATGAGATCATTAATTAGTACATACTACTTAGTAAGAAGCTATTTCACATTTACTCATAGCTTGTGATAAAATGAGAGCCATCAAATAGGATATAGACATGCAAAGATTAAAAAATAGAAAAATTTTGTCAAATGTTTTAATTGCCTTTGCACTAGTGATAAACACCTTCTCTACTTGTTGTAGTGCATGGCCTAGTTTTTCAATATTTTATCCATAATTTGTTATCCATGTCAAATTCATTTATATAATACTTCTTCTTCACCTTACAATCATTGAACAAATAAGTTTTCCTTTACGCTTCTAAGGTTTTAAATTTTTTTACCCAATCTGTCTCACTTACATAGTTGCATTGTTACGACAATTGTGATAAATTATTTTAATTAAAAAAATTAGTATGTTCTTTGAGAGTTGAATTTTGGGTTTTGTTTAGAAAGTATGAATTATTTGTCTTCTTTTTTCAATCTATATTATTTTTTAATTTGTTTTAGATGTGTAATCTCTTTATTTTGGCAAAGATATATAAAAATCAAATGGTGCTACCAAGAATGTTTATTGAGTAGATGCAAATTTTTGCATTTTCAATTGGTAGAAAAAGCAATTGACATATATACGACCTTTGTCATGTAGTTAAGCATTTTTCTAAAGAGATTTATACTAGAAATATTCATTTTCTAATGAAACTCATCCACATTTGTATTTTGTCTAGTCACTTCGATGATAAACAGTTTTCTTATCAAATGGAAGTTTCATTTTTTTTCTTAGTTCGAATTTATATTTGGAATCAAAATTGTAGATGGTTGTAATATGATGGAATACACAAGCTAGCGAGTACACATATAATGTAGATCCTTCAATAGAATTTGTGGTCACAAATATAGATATCATGAGAGAGTGTGTGCCTCTTTTACTTTTCTTGTCTTTAACCATGAGAAAAGTTTCACCACCAAAAAATTAAATTTCTTTTAAGTATATGAATGCCTACTAAAAAGAGTAGATCAATAGGGTGATTACATAAGAGAGAAAGGTAGCTATCATTTTAGTTAAGTTGTATTGTATGACCAATAAAACATTATTCTTTTTTTTTTATTGATTATATATTATTCAAATTTCAAAGGAATCAACCATTGGAACCAATTTTGAAGTGGAGTAATGTACATCATGAGTGATTTCGATGAGGAATATAAAAAAGGAACTTTATTATTCATATTCATTTGTACTTTAGAAATTGGTAATCATGGGATCAAAACATTGTCAAAAGAGGATGAAAGGAGTGTCATGAACCTTGAAGAAATTGAATAAAATAAAGAGAAGGGTGCCAAACAACAAAGAGATAGAAGGCTGCGCTACTTTTGCTACCCATGTCCAGATTGTTGGTGTTGTCTCTGGTTCAGCGGCTCTGTTTGCGGATACTACAGGTTTTGCTGCTCTTTTTGCTGTCTTTGGTTCCGAAGTGGGTGATATTGTCTTTGGTGTAGATGGTGTCTTGGGTGCTGGAGTTTTGAGATCTTTTGTGGGCTCGTCTAACTCTTCTTTGGATTGGCAAAAGGCTACTGAAAAGGTGGAGGATGGATGGACAATAGTCAAGGGAAAATTTTTTAAACCTTCCACTCCTTTTGATATGAACTTACGTTCATGTATAAGAACAAGCAAAAATGTAAATCTTGATCGCCCTTTTTTGTTTCAGGTTTGGGCTTTTGTCCATTCGGTAGGAACTTTGGTTTGTTCCTTTGGTTTGTTTGGTGGGGCACCATAATTATTTTGGCCTTCTATTGTAATATCTTTTAATGCTCTTGTATAAGGTTTTGGGTCCTTTCAAAATCTATTTTTACGTAATCAAAACAAAGAGATAGAAGAATGAGGATTTTAGAAATGAATAATAATGAAGCTTCTGGTTCTAAGACTATCGAAGACAAAAACATTAAAGATACCATGGAGGATGAGATTGATGTAGCTGATGAAAATATTCAAGAGGTCAATGTGGAAGATAATACAATTATGGAAACAAATCACGACATGTATTCAAAACCACCTTTCAATAAGAGGAAGACTATGACAATAGGCATGAATCTAGGTACATCTTCAAATCCACCTTTAAATTATATGAAAAATGTGATGATAGATGTTATTTATATTATTGATTTAAAAGAAGCTGGATATACCAATGTTGCTCAAGATTAATTATATACTTAGACAAGCTAGAGAAATGGATAGCAAAAATGAAATCCCTTGTGTTGGTAAAAGTAAAAATTATTTTATTGCTGAAAAAATTCATTGTGTTTCTGAAAATGTAAATCCTTTTGTTGTTAAAAATAAAGATAAATATTTTTTAAGACTCATTTATCTCTAAGGCAAGTAAAATTTTATGGCTTGATGTACTTCAAAAATTTTACAAGGAATAATAAAATTTCCTTGTTTTTTCCCCATGGAGACCCTTACACTTATGTTGACTATTATTAATGGCTTAAGGGGATTAATGGCTAGATTTCCTTGTACCATCAATATCCTCTTAGGATGGGCCATAAGTCATTTTATTAAATCCCCGTAAGCAATGTCATATTTCCTAGGTCCTTAAATCATCATAATAGAATGATTTTATCCTAATTTATTTTATATAGATCTTTAAATAGTTTGTAAAAACTTCAAGCATCTAACATTGCACACATATCCAACCTGAAAGAAAAAATTAGTGAATCTCTAGCTCCTATATTTCAACTCTAGGATTGAGGTGTGTGAATTCCTTAGCAATCAATTTGGCCTCTAGGATATCAAAAATCAATACTAATAAAAATATTTAAAGTATTCAAGATGAAATAGAAATGTAACTACAATGTAAATGAATGACATTAAGCTAATTGAACTTAATTTTATGTTTAAGATTGATTTAATAAGAAGATGGACTATATTTGAACTAATGGAATGATTTTGTCCCAAGTTATATACTAATTTGACTAATTACTTTGTATCATTAGTGGCTTAAGGGAATTAATGAGTGTTTCCTTGTACTATAAATGCATCCTCTTAGTACCCATAAACCATCATCTTTCCTATGTCCTAATGGAAATAGGCATACAAATGAGAGGGGGGGTGAATCAGTTGTCCCAAAAACTTACACAACTTAAAATTATCCTCATATTTGATAATTAAACTTGTAAGAATAAGTCAATAACACATCACGAACACATGTAAAACCAAAAACATTTGTACATGGAAACTAGGTTAAGGGAGAAAACATGGTGGGGATGAATGGGCCACAAGATAGGTATACTCTATTAGAAGTATTACAATGGGGAATGAACATGCAACATTCAAATGCACTGCCTAGAGCTCACTCCTCAAATTGAAAAAGGATTACTACCCAAGGAAGACTCACTGCCTCTACAAGAAAATTTTAATCACGTCCGAAAATTATGAACTGTATAATAGCATTTCCTATATGTCTAGATTAGTTTGGAATTGAAGCACAAACTATTGACTTTGGCAGTGTTTGTCATTGATGTCAAAAGGTTGTGCACAATTGGTAATATGTGAATGAAGTTGATGTAATTTGTAGGAAGTTAATGTCAATTCCAATAGTATCTGATCAAGAATGAAGTCGATGTCATTTGCAGGAAGTTAATGCCAATGTCAATAGTATCTAAATATGAATGAAGTTGATGACAATAGTATAGTTCACTCAAATTAATTTTTAAGGAAATGATCTTCATGAGAATTACTTCCCATCATTTAGGCAAAAGAAACATAACAAAATAGCTATAGTTTACCATTGGTTAAACATCATTTTTATCAATTATATACATGATGGTGAAAAACATAAAGATAGTTTATACGTTATAGTGAAAGAACCATGATTGTTTATTTGAGTCAACAACATATTCATCACTTAATTAGTGATTGAATATTTTAATTTCTTCAAATTAATAAATGGAACCAAACCAATTAATAAAAACAAGTTATTACCTCAAGATAAATTAATTTGGTATTAAACACAAAAGTTAATGTGTTCAAACAGAAAAAGCACATGGTTCCTAAAGACCATTATTGTGATTATCACTTTTAGAATGGAAATATTTTTAATAATATACATAGCAACTGATCTGCAATTAAAATCAAGAGAAATGATCAATTAGCGGTTATGTTTTAGAAAATATGTATTTGACAAAAGAGAAAGAATAAATCCTCTCAAATTGCTATGTTAAAACAAAAGGTTAAAAAAAAAGTGTTAAGTTGATTGAGGAAGTTATTGGTTTTATAAAATGAGATTTTTTTCTGTTAGAAGTTCAAAACATGTTTATGCTAAAACATATTCTATTTGAATGGTATTGATTTGTTTTAAAGCAAAAAAAAACAATAAGATTAAAGTGATTAAGGATCACTTTTTGATATGTTTTTTACTATGGTAAATACAAGTTTTGAAGGGACCCGAAACCCTTTACATGCTAGAAAAAGATAGAAACATAGCGATGGAGAATAAAAATGATAGCTACCATTAAACATTGGTAGAACCAAAACAAGGGCAAGGCATAATTATAAAAGTTTAAATGCTCTAGCCCACAAAAAAGAACAACATCTAGCAGCAAAAACAACTAGTAGAAAAAGTACAAAAAAGAAACAACCAGCAACAAGTAATAACAGTCAATCCAACATATTGAGGAATTCCTCAGAGGCCTTCTACAGGGACTGGATCTTATGGATTGAATCTTTCAAGCTCATATCTCCTTAGGAAGGGTCTCCTTCCTCTTCTTGGTGCTTTATTTGGTTCTTGTACCTAGACCAAAAACTTGACCATCCAGCTTGAATGGTTCATCTTCCACTAGGATAACATTCTTTTCCACATAATTTCCCTCCAGCAGGGAATAAAGAGCATTCAAGTTCATCACAGTAGTTTTCATACCTTCATTACTATGGCATAGAAGTTTTCTGAGCATGATTTCATTATTTTAATCTTGTTGTAGTTGATAGGCAACAACTTCTCCTCAATTATGATCAAACCATTATCACCCTGCATGCTCAAAGTATTATTATCCTTAATCAAAATACCTTTACCCATAACTATTTCATTTCTCAGATTGTGAACAGACTCTTCTAGCATATCATATTTTGCATCCAGAGCTCTATGCTTGATGCTCAACTCATTAATTTCATGAAATGCCCATTTATCAAGGTTAAAATCCAAAAATGCTCTGCTTCTAGCTGCATTAAGCACACCCATATTTGGCACTTTTTTTTGTTGTTGAAGTCTCCATCTTCTAGCAAGGTAGCTTTCCCTTCGTTTTGGGTTTTATTGCTCTTCTCCTTATCAACATTCACGTCCTTTGTATAAATGAAAAGGGAACCATGGGTACCAATAGCCTCTCTAAAAGTTGGCGAAGATGCCCTAATAGGTTTCTTCATGTTGGAGGAATCCAGATTAGTAGCACCTTCCTCAAATTCTTCAGCAATATCTTCCTTTCCTAGCTCTTGTCTTTCTCCTTCTCTCTTGACATCATCAATATTATCTTCATATCCCTATCAACATTATCACATTCTATGTTATCATTAGAGAGAGGGCTTCGGGCTTGATCATCACCAAATTCCTAGTGGGCGTTTTCAACAATCTCCAGGGCTAAGTCCTGAATATTATCTATCTCATTAGAAACCTCTTGCTGAGCTTTCTCACTCTCCTCCCTTGAGGACTCCATAATTTCTTTGATAATTTCTTCCATTGACCTCTCTTTCTCATTCAAAGAGTCATTCTTACCACTATTCTCTAGATCAAGGGCATTGTTTTCCTGGGTTGTGAAGTCAATTTGTTCATTATCAACATTCACGTCTAGGGTATCCTTACCTTTTTGTGCAACCTTCTCAGAACTAGCTTCAACATTGTCACCAGTATCAACAAGGGCATCCTTAATTTTCATTTCTTCCTTCTCAGGCATATTATCCTCAGGCATATCAATTTATTTTTTATATTTTATTATTGATACTAAAATGTGTATTGGAATTATTTGTTTTAGATTAAATTGATGAAATTTTATTTGGTTATTAGTTTTTTAATTATCGGTTTTACAAAGAATCTCAAGTGAACATAGTTGACAAATGTAAAAGTTCAATTTTTATAACAATGAACTTATGATTATAAAATAGAAAAGAACCAAATAATTTTGGCTTGGTGACTATTTCTTTATAATGAGAACATTTCGTGTGAAGAGATAGTGATGTGTGCAGAAAAAGCATGAGGAAAATATCTGAAAATGTTTTAGGAATAGAAAGAAAATAAAAATCATAACAAACATAATATGATTATTTGATAAAAAGGACTGATCCAAAGAAGAAAGCAATAAGGAAGATCATGTGAAAGTGAATGCTAATTGGTATGGCGATATAATGGGTTTTTGTTTCCAGAACAGTGACAGTAATGTTTTGTTTTTGCTAGTTTATATCTGATCTTTGAAAGTGTTTTTCTTCTCATTTAGAATTTGTTGTTTATAAAATAATTGATGAAAGAAAGATGCTACTCTGATAATTGAAAAGTAAGATACATATTTTTGAGATGTTATATTTATTATCAATGGTGATTGAACAAAGGTTATTGATTGAATATTATCAGAAAGTTCAAAGTCGATCCTGTTATATAATGTATAAATAATATTTGGATTATGATGCAAAATATTTGTTAGAAGAAATGACTAGTTGATTTCAATATTGAATATACTTGAATATATCTAATTTTGTAGTGATTAATGCAATTATCACTAATTATCGGTTTGCAATGAGTGTGGGGTAAAAGTACAAATCAGTGTCACACTTTTATAAAGGAAAAGGTCAACATCCTTTAACGACATAAAAGTGGCATTTATGTTTAGAATTTAAAGATTATGTAAACTGATTGTTGGATCGAGATAGATTAGATTGAAACTTTGATAACTTGATACATTAATCTTTGCAACATTACAAGCATATATGTAAGAGGAGAATTCAGTTATGAAACCAACTAACTGAATGCTAGTTTAGATGTAAACTATCTAACATATTAGAAAACTAGACAATGTAATAAACATATACATAACATATATGCCAACATTTCCCCCCTTATTACATTGATCCTAAAAAACATAAAATTCACCTTTCCTTGGGGACCCCCCCTTAAGGCTTACATAAAAAACATGCTGATTATATAACATGAATACATATTTTGAGAAAAAACTTATTTTGAAGTAGTAGACCTTGAACCAAGAAAGGCTCCATCAAGCTGTCTCTTGACCCTTAGAAAGGTGTAGCTTCAACTTGTGTTCTTAAGCTCTTAGTCCTGATCTCTCAAATCACGGTGTCTTGAATTATTCAACAATGATCCCTAAGAGATGCGAAATACCTCTATCATTGTCTAGTGACTGTGAAAGGGTATAATTCTTGATCATATACTCTAAAGCTCACTAGACAACAATCCATATTGAGTGCAATACCAAATCCCAAACCTGTCTCCAAAATTAGTCTTTAAAAGACATGCATTCTGCAAACTTTTCAGCATTAGAAAGATAAACACAATTGAAAACCAAAAAATGCCAAAAATGCTTCTCATGCAAAACACCATCTCAAAGTGAGAAGCTAATTTGAGATGATGGAAGTTCCTCCATCCTCTGATGCCGCCAACCTCCAAATGTGAAGGTTCAAAGCACAAAATTGGGATTAATGGGAGATTGAGAATCGTTAACGACCTCTTCATCACCTAATGTATCCTCATCTTCAATGCATACAACATTGCCTTCTTCAGATTGTTCTTTTATTTTTCCTTTAAGAACATCACTAGCTCTGGTTCTACAAACCCATGCTGTGTGCCCCTTTTTCTTACAATAAAAACATTTATTGTCTCTTCTATTTTTATTTGACCATTTTTTAGTACTTTGTGAGTATAATGCCTGATCTATTTGATGATCTTCTTCTATGACTTCCTTTGTCCTCTTTTCTTTTGCTAGAAGGGTTGAAATCATATCCTCTAGAGTCTACGAAGTGAGCTGACTTAGTGTAAAGACAACATTACTATATTTGGAAGATAACCTATTTAACATGATGGTCATATCATCATCAACATCAATAGGAGCCTTAACCTCTCCAAGTTGTCTAATAAGAGACCTTAAATTACTTATATGATTTGACATTGTGATCCCATTTTCCATTTTAAATCTAAACAATTGAATCTTTAGAGAAAACTTTGCATTGACAGATTTTGCTCCAGACAACTTGTTTAGATTATCCCAAATGTTAGCAGAATTGTTATCTATATCTACATGGAGAAGTTTAGAATCTGCAAGAGAAAGACCAATAATAGCCTTGGCTTTATCATCTCTAGTGTTCCACTCCAACAATTTATTTGTATCTGTAGGTGGTTTTTATTTTTCGCTTACTGTGCCCCATAGGTTTTTATTCATCAATTGCATTTGTATTTTTATTCTCCATGTATGAAAATTGAAACCAAAGTATTTATCTAATGGAATCTCCATTGAACAACAACACTAGAAACTTATGAAGAATTGACTAAATCAACATGAGGAAATAATTTACTTTGAAAATGTGGCACCTTTGGCTTCTAAAAATAGTTTTTCAAATTACCTTGACAGAATAGAAGCACAACAAAATGAATGGTGGACAATTTGGAATACCAAAATATGAAGGGATTGCCAATTTATATGTATATCACAAGAAATATCTTTGTCTGTAATATGAAATTTTGAAGACTCTTTGGAAAAATCATTGCAGATTTGTGCTCTGAAGAATGTCATTTCAAAGAAGACAACGAGAAGGAAAATAAATAAGGAAGTTGACGTATTTGACAAAATACCCGAGATCTATTTTGAAGAACTGCAACAACTTTTTGATCTCACAAACTTCTTGAGATCCATTTTTTAAGAATGTAAATGCAATAAACATCTCCTAATATTGAAATAGAAATGGTTCAAATTTCTCTGCGGCATACAATCAAAGGAAAGAGATTTATGTGGCATAGTCGCACACTTCCAAAGTCTGAATCAAAACAAAATAATACTCTACTACGCACAGGCATAGTGCTCTTCACATGTTTGAAAACACATATAATTGGTTTCTAACACATGCCTTATCAAGAGAAATATGCTAGGAAGAATGTCACATTAGCATACAAATATATATTTTTGTTGGAACTAACTGCAAATCTAACTGCAAATTTTACTTTCTACTCATTTTCTAAATTGTAAAATGACTCATGCTTTATGACTACCAGGATTGAACAACCCAACGCCTCTACATTATCCTTTGCCTACTCTGATACCACATGTTCGATCGAGACAGAGAAGATTGAAACTTCGATAACTTGATATACATTAATCTTTGCAACATTACAAGCATATGTAAGAGGAGAATTCGATTATGAAACCAACTAATCGAATGCTAGTTTAGATAAACTGTCTAATAGATTACAAAACTAGACAATGTAATAAACATATACATAACATATATGCCAACATTGATGAAATGTGTAAAAGTAGATAAAGTTTATGCCTATAATTTTTTTTTTAAAAAAATTGAACAAGAATTGACATAGTTTTTAAATTTTTTAAGTCCATTTTTTAATTGTTGAAAAATGTTGAAAAACCGAGGTCTAGTTCCCACCAAAAAAGTAAATGCAAATATTTTTTTTCCTTTGATTTCAAAATATGTTATAGATGACATGTATAGCTAGTGCAAAGAAGAATAAATATTGGTTTTTGATGTATATTTTCTTTGTTATAACTGCTCAAAGCTGAACTTATCTGAAATTGATAGTTTTCATCTCCCTCCAAATTTCCCCTATCAAATCTACACCATTTAGAAAAAAATTTACACATTCTTAAAGAGGACTCTCTCCTCTAGTGTTAAATATAAATTTTAATTTTTTTTGATATGTTTTACTATTTTTTTCTATTTTTGAAGCAACGCCCTCTCGAGTGTTAAAATACCTACTTATAGTATTTTAAAATTGTAATATATTAGATCTTATCAAAATTCTATAAAACTTATATGATGATAATATTGACTCTGAGATCTACAAAAGGATGTTTTAATAGTTTTTAAAAATATATCATTAAAAAGAGTAGGAGTTATTGAAACATCACTTTTTTGAAATAGTATAATTTGTTAGGTAATTGGACCCAAATTGGTATAAAACATGCATTTAATAGACATTTCCAATTGGAAAAGTTGAAATAGTTATCTAACTTAGCTAGAATGAATCTAGCTAGATCATATGTTTGACAAAAAATCATTTTTAGTTAGAAATACTCAAATTCAGTTGTGCTGATACATAGCCTGAAATGTGACACAACTTTGTACTTTTAAATTAAAGTAGAGATTAACAATATCTTTATTACTTGTGGAGTTTAACATAAGATTCTAAAAATATGTCTGTTTAAGTGCTTTTGATGCAAATTAAATATCAATGATGAACATCCTCAGATAGTCATGAAAGGAGAAGTCGAAAAAATAGATTTGCAAATAGTATAATTCCAAGTTTTTGTTCTTTTAATGCTAGTATGAACTTATTTTAGAATCTGATCTGATTATTTGAGATATGGAAGCCTATTGAGAGATTTTTTTATTGCAAGTCTTTGAAAGTAAATTGGACAATTATGTATGTCTCTGTTATGTGTTAAAGATGAAGATTTAATAATAGATTAAATACATAAGTTTGACAAACGGGAGGAAAGGGCTTGCTACTTGAAACAATGTTTACATGATTCTAAACATCAATGACTATCTTGTTCAAACATCTCTAATTTGTAGATTGATTTTTTATTAGCATATTTCCATAGTCTTTCATTGAATGATACAAGTTGAGGATTGCTGATAATGTGAATATAATCGGTAGATGCATAATACTGTCAATAAGACAAATGACTCATGACAAGTTGCATATATGAGTATATTTTTGAAATGACATGTTTGTCATTGACTGATGCAAGTGAAAATAAGAGGGCAAACATTTGGATCGCAAATTTGTGAAGACTATACAAGATAGAAAATAGTGATTGTATGTATCTCATAAGTTGAAGTAGTGTTTGAAAGTATATTTGATAATTGAGAAGTTTGTATTTTCTAAGATGTTATAATAAAAGTTATATATTGAAATAGAGTATCCCTCTGATTAAATCTTTTAGTTGTATTTTGAAAAGGGTGTTAGTTCTCCTAGAGTGGGTGCTCTGAATTTTGGCTAATGAGGCCTAATAAAAGATATTCATTAAAGTGGTTTTTACCCTTGAGGTTTTTCCACTATAAACAAAGTGTCAATGATCCTAATGTGTACATATGTCTTATTTCTTATATTGTCTTGCATATAAAGCATATCCACTTAATGATGTTAAAGTAATCATTGCACATGTCATTGGTTTAAAGTTAAAAAGTTTAAAATTGTTTTATAGATCACTGATTCACCCCCCGCTCAGTGATCCTAGTATTCCAACAAAAACAATTGTCTTCTTCACACTTATTCTCTGCCTTCAAAATATGTATGCATTCATCACACATACATAATCACACATATCTTTTCAACCACACAAATACAAGAATATTACATTTATTTATACATGGCATCAACCTTAGAAAGATCATCAAGGTCGACCTAACACTCACCACCTAGTTACAAAAACATAACCATACTCAATACAATATTACATATGGACCAAACAATATTGGAATTGACATACAACAGACCCAAATCATTCACCTCGAACAAGATAGATTTCCAAGAATTCTACAGATATCATTCTGCAACATGCTATAATTATCTAGTCAGCCAAGAACATTAAGAACACCAACATACTGACTAAAAACATCAATTGTGGGCACAAAGATTAATGCAAACCATCAACATAAAAGAAACATGACCTAGAAACATCCACAAGCATCATGAATTACCATAACAATATCTGCACCAACATAGATTACTGGAATCACCAACATCTTCATACTGAACCTTAGGAACACTAACTACAATGATTGTCAACCTTGAGAAATAACTTGGAGACCTCTAAACCATGAACCGCTTGAATTTAGGACACACATCAATTTCCAAAACATTCTTCCAAATTTGCAGAGAAAGATATTACAATGTGGAGAAATGTAGATGAAAATATTATCAAGTTGTCACCACTAAACAACTAAAAAACTAGTCACAACACAGATACTCATAACAAAATCAAATCACCATGCGAACCTATCAAACTTGAAATAAACCAACTATAGACAAACCTCTACAAACTCTTTAATCTGTAAACTCTGATCTTCATAATACTTGAGCTACACTGATCAAATGAACTCACTAAACTTCACTCCATCACATTCTCAAAAAAATAAATATGTTGACAACACATCTCTCAAATATTTATCAAGCACATATTTTCATATACTTCCAACACATCCTAAAACCATCCCTTAATGAAGGCTAAAACTTAATAAAATGTATAAACTACTGCAATAAATATATCATATGGTCTAATAAATAGTATAGACTATATGGACATAAAATGGGGACTTGAATAACATTAACAAGACATGAAAAAATGGGAATTATTCAAACTATATTTTCTTAATATGTAAAAAAGAGTATTAGACACCTAAATGGACATATAGGTAGATGTACCATAATATAATAAGAGGATACTTTTCACTTTAATTCAAGGGTATGTGCACA
>BSBK01002316.1:0-140000 GCA_027943335.1 Chamaecyparis obtusa
ATATATATATATATAATATATATATATATGTATATATATATATATATATATGTATATATATATATATATATATATGTATGTATATGTATATGTATATGTATATATGTGTGTGTGTGTGTATGTATATGTATATGTATATGTATATGTGTATGTGTATGTGTATGTGTATGTGTATATGTATATGTATATATATATATATATATATATATATATATATATATCTATATATGTATATGTATATGTATATATTTATAAAAAATTTCAGATACACATTCTTAATCATTTATACTGATCATATAAGAGAGTAGACTGTAGATTAACATATATTTAATTTTGTAATCAGTTTTATAATTAATTCATAAACTAGTATTATGTATTTTCATTTCATAAGGATAATTTTGGACTAACCAATTGTGCAGGATTTAATCTAGATAGAGGCAGAAAAATAGGTAATTCTGCTACTTGAATTTTTCAGTTCTCCCATCACTATTTTATGCATGACTTATCCTTTGTTAGGCAACGCTTTCAAAAGAAACAAAGGTAAAGGTAAATAGAGAGATACAGTTAGTTAGGGTAAATAGATCTATCGCATATGGCCTTTTTCTGGGTCTTTTTCTACTAATCTTTCCTTCAGCTATGGATTTTGGGACCGTATATTGTTTTAATTAATTAACATTAAATAACAAAATTTGTTTTCCTTTTTATAAGTAACTAAGACTATAAAGGGATAGGAATAATTAGGGTTTCATTATTAATCTTAAGCAAACTATAAGATTTCTCACATTAATCCAATTGCTTATTCCTGCTTGCCCTGGCTTATATATATATATATATATATATATATATATATATATATATATATATATATATATATATATATATATATATATATATATATATATATATATATATATATATATATATAATATATATAATCTCAAATAATCAGCTAAATTTGTAGACATATATTAGCCATGAATATCTCATATTTTCATTATGTTTGCCCTATTTTCATATGACTTGGTTTCAACTTTGTTATGATTCTTGGACTTGGAAGTATGGCTTCAAATGACATTGTACAAAATGTTTTATGGCTCTGCGCAATTAGGGAAAATGCTAATTGGTCGATGGTTACTTTTTACTCCCTCACAATTATTGTGTTAAAACTAGTACCTGTGGAAAAGTATTACTGAGCTCTAATCCTAAAATCCTCTTCACACATAAGGAAAATAGGGTGAATAGGGGACTTCTAGATGTTTAATAATTCATAAATGTGTGGGTGACTCAAAACCCTAGCTTTTGGGGGGGCTAATTGGATGGCTAGGAGTTATGAATAACAAATGGATCTTATGAGGAATTAATTTTGAATTCCTAAAGGTTTTGCAGTTGTTAAGTATGTTTACTCAACGTTTAATTGTTACCTACAAATGTGTTGGTAAAGTTATTTTAATTTGATATGTGTGATCTATCTGTCCTATTATAATAAAGTATAGATCCAATCAATAACTACACACTCTCTTCAGCTATTATAGCCTTGATAGTCTCTTAATCTTAAAATATGAGATTATAAGGCCTTAATAACTAAAGGGATCATCTAGGTTTGTGCTCTCTAATGGATTCTCACAACAAAAACTCTTCTTCTTGTTGCTTCTCTTGTTTGATCAATTTTTATGGATAGTGGCTAATTTTATTAGGGTTGTAGGATTTGATTCTATTCAAATAAATGTTAATGTTATTGTCATTTATTTTGGTTTCTAGATAGCATGCAACTCATTAAATTGGAAAGACAAATATTACAAAATATTCTGGATCCAACTCAGAATAATCACTAGTTAATAGGGAAAATGATGCAGGAGCATCAAGGCCAAGCACAAGGGCCTAGAGGAACATCACTAGGGTCACTGATATATCCTAGGGGGAGTTGAAGACAAACATGACCATGATGGGTCATTTTTCATTGTAATAAGACCATATTTGGTTATTTGATTATGTTTTAATAATGTTTTTTTGGAATATTGATCATTTTGTAATGAGATCAATTATGTAATCCATGATGGCATTTGGAGGCTAGAAGTGCACCTTAGGATCACTTGAGGATCCTAGGATAGATGAAGTTTTCTAAGACCTATAAGGTTAAATATTGATTGTAAGTTGTCCATTAGAGCCATTAAAGGATGTGTAATGCACTAAAAGTGCCAAAAAGATGTAAGTGACAAAATAGGCCTATAAAGGCTTATATGAGGGTTTAAGGGTTTAGAGTAGGTTTAAGGTCTATATATTGGGAAATGATCTTGATTGGATTCATCTTTGTATCATCTTAAAATGGAAGCACTTCCATGGTAAGAGTGTTTAGCCCTCTAAGTAAGTGGTTTGGGGTCATGTCGAACACCTTGAATGGATATTCGACTTGGATCTGGCTTTTCCCCCTATTCTTCCCCATTTTCCACTTCTTCCTAGCACTTTCCTAGCATTCTAGACCATGAGCCTGAGGTTTTTGACCATAAGGTCAAAGTCAACCTTATGGGGTCAAGGTCGACCTCGACCCTGACCTAGTCAAGATCGACCTCAACCCTAACCTAGTCAGGTTCGCGCTAGACTTGACCCTAGGTTTCAGGATCTTCAGGGTTTGCTTCCGATTTTGAGATTTCATCAAAATTTTGCATTTTCCCTCTTCGGGGCCACTATTTCTCAGATTAAGTGTCAATTCTCAAATTAATATTTGAGGTGGACCTTTCTTGATATTTGTATAGGATTCCTAATTTATTATTGGAGATTAGCCTTTCTCGAGTTTTGTGCCTAATACTCAAATTAACTTTGGGGTTGGCCTTACTTGAATTTTGTAACAAGGCTCTTAAATAATTATTTTATTTCTATATTAAGGGTGGTCCCCTCCTAGAGTTTTGTGTCAAGACTTTAATTAATTTCCTCTCCATGTGCACCTCTCTAGAGTTTTGTGCAATGGGCCCTTAATTATTGTTTTCTACGAGGCCCCTCTTGTGCCCTAGATCACTATAAAAGGGAGCCTTCCTCTCTCATTTTCACATCTCTCATCTCACAATCTCTCAAGCTCTCAAGTGCAAGCATTCAAGAATTCAAGCCTCTTCCTATTTCAAGATCCATTCAAGATTGGTGTTGAAGATCTAAAGATAATTGATTGGAGACATCCTACATTTGATTCTACATTCATCCATTCTTGTGGATTCAAGGATTCGAATCCTCCACAAAGGTTTCAACTCAAGCAAGGTGAATTGTTCCATTTACTTTGTTTATTCTAGTAATTTCAATTCAATTTCAAGGTTAATTCCTAAATTGGGGTTTGACTGAGGCAAACCCCTTCCCCCCAACAAACAAAACCATTTTTCTTGTAGGTACAAGTGTGGAATTTTGGATTTGAGAGCGGATTTGGATATCCTTTTCGGTGAACTTTCAGGATCTGTGAACAAAATTTAAATCGGACTTCAGAATAAAAATGTAGATCCTGACCTAGTTAAGTACAACCTCGAACCTGACCTGGTCAGGTACAACCTTTATTTTGACCCAACCTCAATTTTAACCCAACCTCAATTTTGACCCAATTCAAATCTCAGAAAAAGATTTCTGGGTTTTCTAGATCTCATAGTTTCGGTTCAAACTAGTGAAAATCAACAGTTTTATAGATCATTTGACAAGGTTTTCAGCCGATTCTTTTTCGGAGGTAAGTACCTTTATTTCTTAATTTCAATATTAGTCATCTACATTTACTTTCTATATCAATACAATTTCATGTAAGTGTAAAATATTGGCTTTGGGGTCTCTTTTATGTGCAAACCATTGTTCTAGGACCCCATACACCATTTTACCCTATACATTTTGGTGAACCCGACATACTTACTCTCTTTCTTTTTGGTGTTAGATCATTTTTTTTTCTTTCCTTAAGATTAGATTTCTTTATGCTTCAAAAATAAATAAAAAATTGCAAAATTTCTTCAAAAATACAAAAACATTTACATTGCTTTGTGGAATTAGATGCCCTATTGTGTTTATGGTGTTTGATTTCCTTTTCATGCTTATAGATCTCATTTGAATGCATTTGTATATATCTAGATCTATTCATTATCATGATGCATAAGTTGTTTCAAGTGTTTTTCAAATGCCTTATGGATAGGGATGATAATCCTCCTATTTGGGATGAACCTTTAGATTTGGATATTGATTACTCTCTTCCTCATGAAACCATTGTGAATGACTCTACCATTGTGAGTGATCCCTTAGATAAAGACGTTGATTTATCACCTCCTCCTGAAGAAGCTTTGATACATGAGGGTGATTTATTAATACATGATGGTGACTCTTTTCCTAAAACACACTCCTTTTATGCGGACATTTTAGTGAAAGAAGGTGACATTATAGATGCTTTACCTCCATTTGAGATTCCTTCTAGTGATGAGGCATTAGTGGAGAATGATATGAATTCCCTTAATGCTCTCCCTTTTAGTGATGATCCTATGGAGAATCAAGATCTTACCTCATCTCCTCCTAGGATGTCCTCTTTTCTTCCTTCTTGTGAAACTATTTGTAGTGTTGAGACAACTAAACTGGTTTATCCTAAACCCTTGTTGATTGTCAAAGGTTTTCCTTACATTACTATCAAAGGTAAACATGTGGAATCCTTCAATGATCAAGATTCGATAGCTCACACATATTGTACAAGGAATAACCCTCAACCTAATCCAGTGGTTTCTACTTCGTTACCAGCTTCTCAACCTATTCTTCCTCCTCCACCCTGTCTTCCTAGCAAGGAGTATGATTTGATAACTAAATTGAAAAATACTCCTACCAAGATTTCTTTATGGGAGCTTCTTCAAACTTCACCTACCTACTATGAAGCCTTGCAAAAATCTCTAGCAACTCTTCCTACTCCACCTCCTAATCAAGAGAACATCAATAACTTCTTACAATGCATGCATGCTACCCCGGGTCCTCCTGACATTGTTTTTACTCAAAAAGACTTACCTTCTAAAGAAGTTCAAAATTAGTATGATGCTCTTATGGTTGTTGTTACTATTAATAAAAGTGTCATTCGTAGGACCTTGATTGATAATGGATCTGGGCTTATTGTTTGTAGCATGGATATGCTCAAAGCGATTAACGTTGATCTTTGAACTATTCAACCTAATAATGTTCCTATACGTGGCTTTGATAACATTGCTAAGAACACTTTAGGCATCATTACCTTACCTATCAAAGTAGGACTGGTCATCCTAAATACACCTATTCATGTTATGTCTGGACCTCTCAATTATAATCTTCTTTTGGGTAGACCTTGGTTGCATGAGATGCATGTCATTCCTTCCACCCTTCATCGTAAAGTCAAGTTTATACATAACAATATGATGTATACACTTCATGTGGATGATGCACCTAATCCTTGTCTTAATATTCAAAATCAAACTATTCCTATTTCTAATAGTAATCCTCCTTCCTTTAATGCTCTTCCGGGTGATGATTAGGGAATCTTGGATTTTACTCCTACCTTTATTGGAGAATATAAGATTAATGATCTTGATTTTATGAAGAAACAAAGAGAGTTTGAACAATGAGTTTTTACATCTAAACCCCTTTGTAAGAACTTTGTCGCTACTTCCACCCACAATGAACCTGTCAAACCTACTAATGATGATATAGTGACTACTGAAGTTCCATTGACTTCTTCTGATATGGCTTCTCGTTATGGTCCTAGTTATCATTTCCTAGTTAAACAAGGATTTAATGCTCAAGGATGTGGTAAACATAAACAAGGAATTCAAATGCCCTTACACAATGGGGGGCATGAGCATTCTTATGGATTAGGATTTAATCCTCGACAACAAATCAATGTTAACAACATCTCAAATAACACTTCAAAACATGATGAACCTGTGAAGGAATTTGATCAAGAAGTTCTTTTGCCTAAACTCCTTCGTGCTAAGATGATTACTAGACCTAAACACAAAAAGAAACGTAGTCTACACTTGAAGAATCTTCCTTTTTGTTTATACCATAGATTTCATGATCACTCTACTAATGAATGTCAAGCTTTAAATTATAAGATTAAGCAGCTCATTGATAGTAATGTTATTTATATATCATGTGGAAATGAGTTGTATTTCAATACTATTTTTTCTAAATAACATTTATGTTCCTATTATAGAACTCCACATTATCTAAACAATGTTAGCCTAATTCTTGGGGGCTCGTTGTCTTGCATAGTGTTGTTAGTGATATAATAGGTCTCCTTCCATCCTTGTTCCTACACTTGGGGGGCAAGGATGTCATTTCCTTCTTTTCTATCTTTCTGGGATTCACCTCTTTCCTTGGTTAAGCAGTATCTATCTATTATGTGATATCCAATCATACATGAACATTTTGGTCTACATTGAGGATCTTTGTCCTTGATCACAACCTACTTCATTGTTTGACATTGGGTTTCCATGGTGGATAAATCTCTCACCTTGGAAGTTGAACAGTGTGCTATCCCTCACAAGGGTTACTTTTTCACTTCTTGCATGATATCTCTTTGCATTTGTCCTTTCCATGGCCTCATAGGAGCTATGACCTTCTTGGCTTGGACTGGGTGTTGTCTAAGGATATTGTCTTGATGTTGAAGAGGGCTTTATCCTTGTTCTTTTATTTCCTTAACATTTCAAAATAGTATGTTTTTGCCATATTAAGGAGGGGGCATATATACGGCCTCCCTCGATCTATATTATGTATTTTTGTTCTAACCTTTTGTTGTGCAACATGCTAAATCTTGGAAGGTAATGCACATAAGTTGCTAAATCCTGAAGAGACACATTTCCAATATCAAATATTCGAAATCTCAGAAGGTAATGCACATAAGTTGCTAAATCCTGAGGAGACACAGTTTTCAAATTTTTCAATATGCTAAATCTTGGATGGTAATGCACATAAGTTGCTAAATCCTGAAAAGACACGCATCTTTATGCTAAAACTTTTGAAGGTAACACACATAAGTTGCTAAATCCTGAGGAGACACACATTTTATATTCATGGTGATACAAGAAGGTGGATCCATGGGTACTTTATAAAATTTGTCAAAAGATGCACTACATACATGCATAAAGTCGTCAGAAGGCGCACAACTTTATGGGGTGACTATCAAGTTTTTTTTTGGTAGACCATCCTATCCTTTTGTGGTTCATAGTGAGATATACACATCTTACGAGGTGAGCTAACCACTCCTCTCTCTCCTTTTCTCTCTTTTTCTAGTGATGTCTCTCTTATTGCAATCTTGGAGTTGACAAAAACTTGAGTCTCTAGGGGCTTGAGGATTCCTTTGTCCCATTGATTTCAATAAGATTATCTTTTTCTTTATGATCTCCTTTACCAAGAGTTTGCATCGAGTCCATACTCTTGCTAAAGTGAGGGCTTAATGTATCGTCTTAAAATGGAAGCACTTCCATGGTAAGAGCATTTAGCCCTCCGAGTAAGTGGTTTGGGGTCATGTCGAATGCCTTGAATGGATATTCGACTTGGATCTGGCTTTTCCCCCTGTTCTACCCCATTTTCCACTTCTTCCTAGCACTTTCCTAGCATTCTAGACCATGAACCTAAGGTTTTTAACCATAAGGTCAAAGTCAACCTTATGGGGTCAAGGTCGACCTCGACCCTGACCTAGTCAAGATTGACCTCGGTCAAAGTCAACCTTATGGGGTCAAGGTCGACCTCGACCCTGACCTAGTCAAGATTGACCTCGACCCTGACCTAGTCAGGTTCGAGCTTGACCTTGACCCTGGGTTCTAGGATCTTCAGGGTTTGCTTCTGGTTTCGGGATTTCATCAAAATTTTGCATTTTCCCTCTTCGGGGCCACTATTTCTCAGATTAAGTGTCGAATTCTCAAATTAATATTTGAGGTGGACCTTTCTTGATATTTGTATAGGATTCCTAATTTATTATTGGAGATTAGCCTTTCTCAAGTTTTGTGCCTAATACTCAAATTAACTTTGGGGTTGGCCTTACCTCAAACTTTGTAACAAGGCTCTTAAATAATTATTTTATTTCTATATTAAGGGTGGTCCCCTCCTAGAGTTTTGTGTCAAGACTTTAATTTAATTTCCTCTCCATGTGCACCTCTCTAGAGTTTTGTGCCATGGGCCCTTAATTATTGTTTTCTACAAGGCCCCTCTTGTGCCCTAGATCACTATAAAAGGGAGCCTTCTTCTCTCATTTTCACATCTCTCATCTCACAATCTCTCAAGCTCTCAAGTGCAAGCATTCAAGCCTCTTCCTATTTCAACATCCATTCAAGATTGGTGTTGAAGATCTAAAGACAATTGATTGGAGACATCCTACATTTGATTCTACATTCATCCATTCTTGTGGATTCAAGGATTCGAATCCTCCACAAAGGTTTCAACTCAAGCAAGGTGAATTATTCCATTTACTTTGTTTATTCCAGCAATTTCAATTCAATTTCAAGGTTAATTATTAAATTGGGGTTTGACTGAGGCAAACCCCTTCCCCCCAACAAACAAAACCATTTTTCTTGTAGGTACAGGTGCGGAATTTTAGATCTAAGAGCAGATTTGGATACCCTTTTCGACGAACTTCCAAGATTTGTGAATAGAATTTGAATCCGACTTCAGAATAAAAATGTAGATCCTGACCTAGTCAGGTACAACCTTGAACCTGACCTAGTCAGGTACAACCTTGATTTTGACCCAATTCAAATCTCAGAAAAAGATTTATGGGTTTGTAGATCTCGTAGTTTCGGTCCAAACTTTAGAAAATCAACAATTTTTTAGATCATTTGACATGTTTTTCAGTCGATTCTTTTTCGGAGGTAAGTACCTTTATTTCTTAATTTCAATATTAGTCATCTACATTTACTTTCTATATCAATACAATTTCATGTAAGTCTAAAATATTGGCTTTGAGGTCTCTTTTATGTGCAAGCCATTGTCCTAGGACCTCATCCACATTTTATCCTTTACAATCTTTATAAAGGTCGAGTTGACTGGTTGAATCTAAGACCTATAAGGTCAAATATTGATTGTAATTTTTCCATTAGAGCCATTAAAGGATGTTTAATGCACTAAAAGTGGCAAAAAGATGTAAGTGACAAAATAGGCCTATAAAGGCTTATATGAGGGTTCAAGGGTTTATAGTAGGTTTATGGTCTATATATTGGGAAATGATCCTAATAAGACCTTTATGAAGATGAATCCAATAAATATAAAGGTGTTGAGAACTTGGTTCAACTAGTCAAATTGACCTTTATAAAGATGAATCCAATCAAGATCATTTCCCAATATATAGACCTTAAACCTACTCTAAACCCTTAAACCCTCATATAAGCCTTTATAGGCCTATTTTGTCACTTACATATTTTTGGCACTTTTAGTGCATTACACATCCTTTAATGGCTCTAACGGACAACTTACAATCAATATTTGACCTTATAGGTCTTAGAAAACTTCATCTATCCTAGGATCCTCAAGTGACCCCAAGGTGCACTTCTAGCCTCCAAATGCCATCATGGATTACATAATTGATCTCATTACAAAATGATCAATATACTATTAAAACATTATTAAAATATAATCAAATGACCAAATATGGTCTTATTACAATGCAAAATGACCCATCGTGGTCATGTTTGTCTTCAACTCCCCCTACGATCTATTTGTGACCCTAGTGTTCCTCTAGGCCCTTGTGCTTGCCCTTGATGCTCCTGCATCATTTTCCATGTTATATATATATTATATATATATATATATATATATATATATATATATATATATATTAAATGCAAACATATATCATATGATTATTCTGAGTTGGATCCATAATATTTCGTAATATTTGTCTTTCCAATTTAATGAGTTCCATGCTATCTAGAAATCAAAACAAATGACAATAACATTAAAATTTATTTGAATAGAATCAAATCCTAGAACCCTAATAAAATTTTCCACTATCCATAAAAATTGATCAAACAAGAGAAGCAACAAGAATAAGAGTTGTTGTTGTGAGAATCCATTAGAGAGCACAAACCTAGACAATCCCTTTAGTTATTGAGGCCTTATAATCTCATATTTTAAGATTAAGAGACTATCAAGGCTATAATAGATGAAGAGATCATGGAGTTATTGATTGGATCTATACTTTATTATAATGGACAATAAATATCAAGTTGACAACTTGACAACAATAAACTAAAAATGCAACAGTCATTAACTGACTGCAACCGGTTTGATGAGAAGTTACAACTGTCAGCCGGCTTGAGGAGGGTTATTTGCATTGTGTGAGCATGAATTTGAGGGGGTAGAGGAGTTAGAGGATGTTGATAGCCATTTTTATGAGTCAAGGAAGCAATGTAATGAAGTTCAAATCAATAAACTTTTAATTTCTTGCAAACTGTCTATTCTCTGGCCACAAGGACATAGTCCTTATTTTTGGATTCTAAAAATATTTATTCCAATACAATATTTATTGGAAAAGTATTAGATTGATGGTTTTATAAGTTACTTTAGTTTCCATACAAATATTGTATTTCTTTGTGAAGTTTTAAAGTAAAGAATCCAATCATTTGTTGATTGTTCCTAGCAGTTTTGGTGTGCAATCAACAATTGTTTTGAAGACACCATGAGCACATAGGCTCTCCCACTTTCTATGATTATTTTTTCTTGTGGGATAGTCCTATTCATGTACCATATGTTCCATTATATGTTTGAATGCAGGGATATGCAGGAGGTTGAAGATAGAGATCAATGTTTGAAGTGAAATGTTGATTGAAGGGTAACTAGTGGATGGACCAGTCAAGGTTTGAGAGATCCACTTGAAGGAGGGGACTTTTTATGACTTTATATGTCATTATATGTCCATTTTATGGTTTAGGATCCATTTTTAGGATCTGGAAGTGTTTGGAGAGGTCTTGTTGACAAAGCCCTAGGCTAGTGTCCCTAGGCATGAGGGTTTTGTGTTTGGGATGGTAGAACTTGGTGGTACCTCTTGTAAAGTTGAAAATACTTTGATTTGGATTATTAATAAACTCTTTTTAATGGTTGGGTGATTTGGGGATGAGATTTGGTTTTAGTTTCTTTGTAAATGGGGGGCTAATGAGGGTTAATTGCAAGGTGACAGGGTAATGGTTTGGACAATTGGTCCGAAGGAGCAATAGGATCTTTTGAGATATGTTATACAAAAATTAAAAGGGTATCTAAATGTGTCTTCAGATCTGAGAGTCTTTTTGGTAATGCTTGAGAAACCCGTTGAATAGGGCTACTAGGGATTAAGGCCTAGTGAGCACCTGAATAAGGGATTGTTGGTTGATTGAGTTGATTGGTTGAATCTAGTGCATGGATTGAGGGACATTGGATTTTTTAGAAAGGCATGGAGCATATGGGTGGCATAAGGTATTTCTATGCACTCTAATTAGTTATGGTGTTGATTGGATCAATGAAGATGATCCTTGTGAAGAAGCTTGCTGGGTGTTGTGACAACACTAATGGAGTCCCTCTTGAACTTACTGATTTCAATTCCACCTAGGCCTATACATCAGAAAGCCTCTACTTTGTTCTCAAAATGAAATATTTTTAGTATTTGTAATATTTTCTAGATGATCATTGCCATCAGAGACATACATGGATTTCTAGATCAATTTATATAAAGATTTGGTAGCAGTTTGTCTAATTCTAATCTATTTTAAGAAACAAAATTCCATGATCTGAATGCCATGACTCTCTACTTGTCATAGCATGGATGGAATCAAAGATGACCCAAAATATCATCTTTCTCGAGTTGAGTAAGTAATACCCATCATGATATGATTAAATAGGAATAATCAATTGTATGTTGGATATAAGTTCTTCTTTGATTAGTAACAAATCCCTATGTTTAAAATAGTATGGTTTTTTAAATTATTACTTAATTTATGAGAAATAGAGTATCATGAACTCTAACAATGATCTTTGCCAAAATAGCTGAGTATTTGCAGGAGTTGGGAAAACAACTATCTTAAAAGAAGTACACATACAAGGAACAATGGAAAGGCATGATATTTATTCGGTTATGCAAATAGATAGTATTTAACTTGTTGTAGATTGACATCCTGGCTATATAAATATGAGAATGCCCTCATAATGGTTATGTAAATTTTTGAATTTATGGACACATGTCTCAGGCTAGACTGGAGGTTTTCTTCTTCATTCTTTCCTACTAGTGCCTTCACCGATCAAATGGAGCTATTATTAATAAAATTATTATTTGGCCTCAACCTGTTACCCATAAAAAAAAATAACATATAGGTAGGCATGCATTTATCAATACTAAGCTATTTTTTTCCTTGAAAACAAGTTTTATCTAATCTGTGAGCTTGCTCTTTGTAATCAATAACATATAGGTAGACATGCAATTTTCATTAACAAGCTAGTTTTTCCCTTTTAGGGGTTTTCAAGGATAAAATGTAAGTTGTTTTATAACAAATTATCCTAAGTTTTGTATCAATTTCATATGTATGAGAAACAATCATTTCATTTAGACTATCAATTTGTTTAGGCAACTAGGGTGACCATTTTTTATTCTATTAATTTGTACATGTAAATATGTAAGGAATTTAATCAATGGAACAACTTCCTACACTAACCTTGAGGGGAGGATAATGAAACAACTTTATCAAATCTTTATAACAGTTATAGAAAATTAACATAAATAACATTCATGCCACAACATAGTGATTTTCTTAGGGAAATTCTTTTAGGAGAAAAAAATCCACACTCCAAAAGTGGCCCAATATATTATTTTGAAATCAATAATAAATTACAATATACTTGCAGAGTAAGCTTCTCACAAGAGTATCATAGACCAAATATTTGGAGGTAACTAAATAGCTAAAATACCCTCGCATACACCTCCATCTCATGCACCTAATATATAGGAGATACAATACAAGAAACCATCAAACTGTATTACAAAACCATGGGATAAAAACCACTTATTATAAAGAAGTCATCATCTTATCTCCAATGAAAGATTCCCTATGATGTGTCAATACACACACCAACATGTTTTTTTCCCTTTGACAACTAATTTATGTGTTCAACATGTTTTTATATTTTCTATTTCAGGAGACCCAACTTCTAGAGGTCATAACTTTTGAACCATGTACTAATTGTCAAATCATTTGAAGTGCCAATAATTATGACATGCTCTATCACCTTGTAAATTCTTGCATCATTTACCCACATCTTTGGCCCATTTTAGACCCTTTAAAGCCTCCAAAATTGAAGTTATAGAATTATTTGGCAATTTGCTAAAATAGAAAGTTTAATATATTCAAAATTGTACATGATCTTGCAACAAAATTTTATTAGCAATCTTGTCTATCCCATCCAAAACTTTGGTGAAAGAATAGGGAAAATCCATTATCAAACAAAAAAATTACTAAAACTAGTAACCCTATGTAAATACAAGGTTGAGACACATTTTCCTAACAATCTCCCACTTTTCGAACACATTACAAGAGAAAAGGGAGTATATAAACCATAATTTAATTGGTAGGGGCCATAAGGTCCATAGACTCTTAACACCATATGAATGTCACTATGCTCATATCCTTAGTTAATGAATCAACAACATTCATCAAAGTATCTACCTTTACCAAATTCACCTTGTCATCCTCAACAATATCTCTAAGAAAATGATACTAAACATCAATGTGCTTGGTCCTTGCATAAAAAATTGAGTTCTTTGCTAGGAAGATTGCACTCATACTACCACAATAAACTATTATTGATCCTTTCTTTATCCTAATATATGAACATAGTCTCTTAATTCAAATGGTTTCTTTATGAGACTAAGTAGCTATGATATAATTATCTTCAATAGTTGACAAAGAAACCATAACCTATTTCTTACATGACTAACTAATTTCTCCACCAAATAATAGAAACACACAAGCACTGGTGGATCTTATACTATAAATTTCACCCACCCAATCTAAATCCAAATAACCATGAATATCAAGGGAAATCTCATCTCCTATCATATTACCATGATAACATAAATAATACTCTAAGGTACCCTTCAAATATTTGAAGACTCTTTTAACTACATCCCAATGAACTCTTTCAAGATTAGATATATATCTAGAAATATATCTCACTACTTGGACAAGGTATGGTCTAGTATAGGCCATAGCATACATCAAACTTCCAATTGCACTCTAATAAGTTAGTTTCTCATTTCTTCCATCTCTAATGGAGATGTAGCACAATCTAAAATAGACAACATTGTTCCAATTGTAAAAGAAGCACACGATGGTCCATAATTTTGTATGTTGAAACTCTATAAAATTAAGTTTGCATACTTACTCAGGCCTATCTATAGCTTTATGTTCACACTATCTAGATTCTAATTTCCACCCCAAGAATGTGTTAAGCTAAACAAAGATCTTTCATTTCAAATTTAACAGTAACATGAGACTTAATTTCTATAATTATAGCTTTCCCTTTATCAATGAACAATATATCATCAAAATACAATGCAATTTATAGGAAATGACCACCATCAGATTTATAATGTCCACATAGTGATCTAATTTAGAATGCTCGAATCCCAAACTCAACACATATGTATCAGATTTATGGTACCATATCTTAGGCCTATGCTTGAGGCCATACAAATATTTCTATAGTCTCAAAATAAATTACTTTTACCTTTTACCATATAGTGCTTTGGTTGTGTCAGGTAATTATCCTCCTCCAAATTACCATGAAGGAAAGTAGTTTTCACATCTATTTACTCAACCTCTAAATCATAAGCAGTAACAATAGAAATAAAAAACCACGATAGATGTTATTTTAGTAATAGAAGAGAATATTTCACCATAAAAAACACCCTCAACCTTAGAGTAGCCTTTTGTAACCAACCATGCTTTATACTTCTCAATGCTTCCATCTGAATCAATCTTTCTCTTGAACACCCATTTGCAATTAATAGTTTTTCATCCTTTAAGCAATGGTACAAGATATATTGTGTTATTATTTTTCAATGTTTCCATTTCTTCATCCATGGAAATCTTCTAGGATTCTACATAATTCTCACCTAATGCCTCTTCTATATATCTATGTTTATCCACATTAGTATTCAAAGAAAAAAATAGATCTCCAATCATTAGGAGAATACCTTTTAGGTGGTTGTCTCTATCATGTATACCTTTGAACAAGAAAATTTGGAGGTTCTTCCTCCTCTTCTGAAGATTTAAAGCTAAATAAGATCTCCTCTTGTCTATCTAGGGGTCCTGATTCAACTTTCTCAAGGATAGCAAGTAGTTGAATCACATCTTCCTTATTAGTTTGTTTAATTACAATGTAATAGAAGAAGGCTTAGTTTCTTTAAAAATAACACTTCAATTATGTATTACATTCATGCAATAGGGTCCCAAAGGTTTTATCCTTTCACACCATGACTATAATAAATATAGATACATCACACAACCCTATTCTCCAACATTGTTCACTTCTTTTTTGGCACATATGAATATGCCTCACAACCAAAAACTCTAAGATGTCTCAATGAAGGCTTATGAGTTGGTCATGCATCCACATGCATTTTATGAGCATGAGTTGATTTAGGAGACCTATAAATTAGGTTGCAGGTAGTGGAAATAGCTTTAATGAAAAACCTTTGTTATAGGCTAGTGCTAATCAACATACTCCCAGTGTTTTCCATCAACATCTTGTTCATTCTTTCTAAAACTCCATTATGCTATGGAGAATACAAAGTTGTCTTATATATATGAATGGCACAATTTTTATAGAACCTATCAAAATCACTAGAGAAAAATTCACCATCATTATCAGGCCTCAAACATTTTATCTTCTTTCTAGTATGTGATTCAACCATTAATTTAAATTCTTTAAATAAATGAAAAAATCATATTTACTCTTTATAATATATATTAATGTCCTTCTTCTATAACCATTAATAAATATAAAACATAATATCTATATTTTCTAATGGAAGGAACATTTGCATGACTAAACACATCAGAATGAATAAGATCCAACATAGTTATGAGAACTCGAATAAAATTGAAGCCGGTTTTGTTTTCTATAGATTCAATGCTCACAAAAATCAAAATTAAGATTACAATGATTCAAATCTTCAACAAGGTTTTTCTTTTTCAAGGTCCTTAGACCCTTCTCTCAAATGTGGCCAAGTCATTGGTGCCATAACATAGTCTTATCTATAGGTAACTTTGATTTAGAATAAATAGCACCTAAACAACCCCATAATAGGTAATAATAATTATGCCAAAGCTTTCCCTAGGAATAGTGTATTCAGACTAGGTATTATTTCCCTATCACAGAGTGCATTTAAATTATCAACCCAGGGATGTATACTTGAAATGGGACAACATAGTTTGTGCACTAAGCCTCTCATAAAGTCATCTTACTTAAGCTACAGGAAAGTAAAATGCATAGAAAGAACTAAGCTATTACTGCAGGAAAGTAAAACACACAGCTGAACAAATGAACTAATGTAAGCAATCATAAATTTAACTCTTAACCTATTCCACCATTCCAAAGCATGTACTATGGCTATCTCTGCATATGGTGTAGGAACAAGCACAAATATAATGCTATAGGAACAAGTAGTGAACACTACTTTAAATGCTAAAAAAACTTAAACTACTTTCTCTACTCTAATCTACTCCACCTCCCAAGTGGGCCCTCCTTGGTTGGTTTCAATTAACTATGAACACATAAGATAATTCAAATTACTCCTTCATTTAATATATTTAGAAAAATGGATTACAACATAACATAACACAAGTCCAAGGAGTAACTTGCTTCTCAATACAACTGTAATACCATTCTTTGTCTAACTAGATTTCCATCAATCATCTCCCTATATATAGAGAATTGACATTTAAACATTCATATAAACTTTGATTGATTCATCCATGAAGGAAGGAGAACACATCAATCAGCAACAAAAGATCATAAAGACCAAACAACCATCTCAACGGAATATTGATTACAGAGGAGATTTAGCATGGTTGTGCCCCTATATTCCCTGAGACATTTGTTCCTTCAATTCTGTAGGCATGTCCCGTGACTGTCTTAATGGTTCTTCTTATCATGGTCAAAACATTATCACTCCTTCATCAATGCAACTAATTTATTCTTCAGTCGCTCCTTCAATCCTGGCAGATTAACTTAGCGTATGCATGCATATTCAAGTACTCAACTTAATCAATTTGATCCAAATATTAAGACACACATTAAAATAGTTATATGAAATACTACAATGTATATATATAGTATTAGCAAGGTGTGTCTACTATTTCCTACCCACAAGTTTGGGAATCTAATTGTACTTATAGCATATATACAAACTTAAGCACTTAAAAAGTTGCACAAATGTTTTAGGAATGTTTAGGAACATAGCATAAAATATCATAAAACAAAGACCAACTTTAGTCTAATCATTTTGCCCCCCAACAAGTATAATGCTCGTCCTCAAGCATTACACTTCTTGGAAACTGTTCTGAATTCTCTAACCTCTATCTTGCCTCTCCATTTACTCTTGAAAGTATAGTAAAATCCTCTGGTTCGCTACCAGTAGTCCATTTGATGGTCTTCCCATAGCTGGTCCAATTTTGTAGTATTGATGTCATATAATGGCCACAAGAGCATCATTGGCTAGAAGGTTAGAGGACACCAAAGATCTCTTCTAATCTGTCTCCCTAGTTGCATGTACTTCATTGCCCTGTTCACTGCTGCCTCAAAATTAATTGGACTGTGTGGTTCAGATTTATTGAAAATCTCAGGCAATCTATTCCATCTACTCCTCACTCTAGTTAGGGCTCTTTGGAATGTAAAATAAGGTAACCCATGATATTATTGGTAGACTTTATCTCTGATAGTAAAGCTCTTGTCTCTGGTTTCAGGTTTTGTCTTTCCATAAGTGATGTTAACCAATCTCTTAAGAGAACATCTAGCTTATTGGATTCAAACCTTAAAGATAAGGGCTCAGATTTTTCCTAGTCTCTATAATTATCCAGTTACCTGTCATAGTTGGATTCACTTTTCATCCAAGACATTAATGCTTTCAAATTTACATCCCCTATATAGAGAAAGGGATTCCAATCAATTTCATTAAGAATAATGAAATTATGAAGATACAAATCACAAAGAAATTTTTTTTGCCAAACTAGAAATGTCTGATATAAACCATAAAAATCTTCAGTTGTTTTGAACTTAGAATCCTTATTCTGGATAGTCATCATTAACTGGAACATAAGGAACTATTCTTTTAAACAAACAGAATAAACCCTTGGGGGAGGCCTACAAGCTATGATCTGATCAGCCAATTTTAGGGTGTGATCCATTTTCTATGTTTGTTTCTCAACTTGTTCCTTTAGGTGCTCAATTTCTTCTTTCTGCTCATCAATTTCCCTTTTCATTTTTTTCTTCTCCTCTCCGCACATAGTGCTCTTGAAGACAAAATGGGTGTATAAGCTAAAGAGAATGGAATGTAAAGTAGGCAGGCCAAGCTCCTCTGATTGAGTTCTCTGTCTTCTCTTTGTAATGTGAGCCCTGTTCTAGATAATCTGTGTACCAAGTCCTTTTAAAAGGCACTATGGCACTATGGGTACATGAATAGACTGGTGACCAAGGCAACTGAAGGTCCTCATGATAGTCCTCTTGAATTATTTGTGTGCTTTCCTCAGGCCTACTTTGTTGTGAGAGAGGCTCATCAAGAGATATATCACTTACATTTTGTGGAGGATTTGGGCAAGTTGGTTGAGTTGGAGAATCAATTGACATAGTCAACATGAGAATCTGTAATAGGCATCTCGAATGGAATATCTTGACTTATCAGGGTAACCCGAGGAACTTGTCCCCTCATCCTATAACTTCTTCTCAAAGGGGTTTCTTTTTCTTCCACCATTTTCTTTTTACCAAAATTCTTCAATCTCTCTACTACAGGAGTAGTTGATGTAGGAGACAATTTCCTCTTTCTACTTTTTGAGATTGTAGGGTTTTCGGGTTCTATTTTAGGAACTGAAGTGCCTTCATCAGCCTTTCATTTCCCTTTTCTTTTAGATGAGTTAGGTACATTATCACTCAGGATAGGAGAAGATTCCTTTTCTTTAATATTCTCAGACTCTCTTTCTTGGGGTATTCCAACTCATTTAGGGGGTATTTCATTCTCAGGAATTGGCTTCTCAATAGGTTCATTCTGGGGCTGCAAGGTTTTGACCCTAACAAATTCTTTCCATTCTAGAGGAGAGACTTCCCTAAGGGATATTTCAACTAGAAGTTTGACTAGGGAATGATGTGAAATAGAATTTGTTTTACCCTTTTGAGTTTCCTCAGCACTTATACTTAGCATGTTATACAAAAAATTTGGAACATTCACTTGAAGATTATTTCTGATGTAGCTAAGTAATTTGAAATGATGTGCATGTAAATGGGAAAATCTCCCTTCACATTTAAAAATACCTTATAATGTGTGTAGCCACCTCGTTGTATGGAACATGTAGTGGCATTCTCTTACATCCTTGTTTATTTACTTCCAACGGAGGGTCAGAAGGTTGGGTGAATTGAGCTCATGCCAACCTAGCATCATGCTCGTTGGGGTAATGCTCTCCAACTACTAGCAAGCCTATCACCTCTATAATACATTCCTCTATTGCTAAAATAGTCACTCCCCAGACATTTGCTTCCCCTTCTTCAAATGTGCTCATGAACTCAACTGCCACATCCTCATCAAACTCCATTAATTTCAAGAAATAGCCAAGCCATCTGTAGACATGAAATCTGTGGACAAGTTCTACATCAGTTAATAAAATGGTATGAACCATAGGTTCATGTTGCATCAACTATCCTCCCATTATGCAAAATTATTTCCTCAAAATTCTTTCTCAGTCTGTCAATTCACAATTTCCATTTGCTCTAAAACCCCAAATTTCCTAAATTCCTTTGAAATTCCCTTCAATTTGGCACCTAACTATACTTCAACTTCAACTCCCTTCAAACTCTGTGTCGTACTTATTTTTTAAAATTGGGCAATATGAATGATAATGACACTTTACAGCAAGAAATTATGTTTTTAAGTGTAATTAAATGTCATACAAGTTTGATTATGTCATCTAGGGTTACATAAATTAGGAATCAAGAATAATCTAGGAATTTAAGGTACACTACTTGTGCAAACATTGCATGGACTTAATGACACAACACTTAAGTACAAATTTAGCTGACATTCAATCTAAAGTTGAAATGATAGGTACAAAAAATAGCAACTTGGAAATTAATACACTTTTCTCCCCTATACGAAAGAATGACAAGTGTCCACACTTGTTGTCCTTCGCATGCCATAATAAATAGATATATGCAGTATTAAATATAATTGTTGAAATCTATGTGTTAAAAGTGGAAATAAATTGAATACTTGTACCTATCATGATGTTTATGTATGCACTTGAAGGATGAGAATCGGTTTTTCCTTATAATGTACCATCCTTGAATGTATTTATGTGTTGACATGGAATTTATTAAAAGCTTAGAAAATTGAAGAAAGTGGGTGACGTGGAGTTTGTGTGGGTTGAAGGTAGAGAAATGAGGTGTGCTGGAAAGAGAAATTAAGAAAGTGAATGTGGAATGAGACTTCATTTGAAATGAAGTTTTTATTATGGTCATACTTGAAAGTATCTTAGGGTGAAGCTGTAGGAAGAAGGTTTTCACCTTCTGCTGCAGGAGTGATTACCTATGTTGTTGCTGGCTTGACTTCTTGGAATTATTGCAAGAACTATGCCTTGGTTTGTGGTTGATGGTATAGATGGAGTCTATGGCCATTGAACAACTATTTGAATTGTATTGGGTCAATTATTGTCAGTTGAACCATGCCATTTGCAAAAACATGTGTTATCTCATATGGGCCTAGCCATCATGTTTGTAATTTGCCTTGTGTTTCTTGATATCTGGAATCAAACAATAGTGCCCAATCACCTTCTTTGAACTGTTTGTTCTTTATGTGGGAGTCGTACCAATTATTTCTTTGTTTTTGGACTATCTCTGTGTGCTCCAAGGCAAATTTATGCATCTCATCCAAAGAGTTGAGATTCGGAAAGCATTCGAGCTGAGCTACAGGAAGGTCCATATTCAGCTTCAAAGCAGTCTACAATGTTTTGTGTTCAAATTCAATTGGTAACATGGTTGTTTTTCCATAGAGTAGTTCAAATGGAGTCAGTCCAATTATTGTTTTCCATGTGATTATGTATGCCCATATTGCTTCTGATAGACGACTACTCCAGTCTCTACGGTTGAGTTGAACTATTTTTGTAAGGATTACTTCAATTTCTCTATTGGTGACCTCCGCCTGATGATTGGCCTGTGGGTGGTATGGAATGGATTTCTTATGTCTAATGTTATATTCATTCATGAGGTCTATTAATAAATTGGATATAAATTGTTCCCCTTGATCAATCACTAGCACTCTTGGTACACCATAGTGAGTGAATATTTTTTCATACAGGAATGTTGTCACTTTGTTGTCACGGGCATGCTTCATTGCCTTCACTTCTACCCATTTTGTTACATAATCTATGCATACCAAGGTGTATGATTTTCCATTAGATGGAGGGTCTATAGGACCAATAAAATCCATTCCCAGTTTATCAAATGGTGTGACAACCACTTGTGGGTGTAGAGGCATTTCATCTGATTTTGTAGGGTGACCCATCCTTTGGCATTTGTCACATTTTTTGGTATAATTGGCTGCATCTTTATGAAGTGTTGGCCAATAGTAGCTTGTTGTTAACACCTTCATTATTGTCCTTTTTGCTGCAAAGTGTCCTTCATAGGGTTCATTATGACATGCATGAAAAATATCATAGGTCTCATCTTCTCGAACACATCTTCTCATGACTTGGTCTGGGCTAGTGTAAAATAATGTGTTATCAATCCATGAGTACTGAAAGCTATTTTCTACTAGCAATTTCCTATCCTTTGGAGAAAAGTGTGGAGGCATCTTGTCAGCTAGAAGGTAGTTTTCTATATCAGCATACCATGGAGTTTTGATAGCAATGTAGAACAGATGCTCATCTAGAAATGTGTCATCTATTAATGAGGTATCTATATCTGCATGTTGTAATCTGGACAAATAGTCTACTACTACATTGGCTTTTCCTGGCTTGTCTTTTATTATGAGATCAAATTCTTGTAACAAAAGTAGCCATGTTTCTAATCTGCCTGAAATGGCAGGTTTGTTCATAAGATATTTTATTGTAGCATGATCAGTATGAACAAATATGGGGTATCTTGTTACATAGTGTCGGAACTTGTTTAGAGCATAGACTACTGCTAATAGTTCTTTCTCTGTAACTGTGTAGTTTAACTCTGGACCATGTAGACTTTTACTAATGTAGTAAATAACATTTTCTAGTTTTTCACACTTCTATCCTAGGACAACTCCTATTGCATAGTCATATGCGTCAGTATGTATATGAAATGGAAAATTCCAATTAGGTCCTTTTAGTACTGGTGCTTTTGTAAGAATTTTCTTAAGCTACAGGAATGACTCTTCACAAGCTAGCATCCATGTGAATTCAACCTCTTTTGTAAGCAAAGTGTATAGTGGATTGGCTATTTAACTAAAGTTTTGAATAAAACGTCTATAGTATCTAGCATGTCCTAAAAAGGATCTAACCTCTTTTTGCTTAGTAGGAGTGGGAAATGTTTGAATTATCTCTATCTTTGCTAGATCCACTTGTATTCCTGCTTCTGAGATGAAGTGTCCCAAAAACACTCCTTCTTGCATCATCATGAAACACTTCTCACTATTAAGTGACAACTTGTGCTCTTTGCATCTGATCAGAACTTTCTCCAAATTCTCCAAGGCTTCTTCAAATGTGACTCTGAATGTAGTGAAGTCATCCATATAAATCTCCATGTAGTCATGTGAGATGTCAGTAAAGATGTTGATCACAACCCTCTAAAATGGCAGAACAGAGTAGGTGTATGTTCCCCAAGGACATGTGAATGTTTCCTTTTCTTGGTCCTCAGGTGCAATGCTGATCTGATTGTATCCACTATAGCCATCAAGCAATGATAAGTACTTTTTGCCTGCTAATGTATCTAGCACCCGATCAATAAATTGTAATGGAAAATGGTCTTTCTTTGTTGCATTATTAAGCTCTTTATAATCTACACATATTCTCCATTTACCCCCTTTCTTAGGCATGATCACAAGAGGTGAAACCCATTTACTATCTAAGATTAGATATATGAAACCTGCATTTAGCAGTTTTTGTAGTTCGGTTTTCACAATTTCTCTGAGGGCTGGGTTGATCCTTCTCTATGGTTGATGTAGAGGTAGATTGCCTTCATTGATGTAAATTCTATTGGTACAAATTTTTGGAATCAATCCCTTCATGTCCCCATATTCCCAAGAAAAAGCCTTTTCATGCTTGCATAGGAGTTGTGTTAATAATTTTAATTGCTGCTGAGATAATTTATTGTTAACATGAAGGTTATGGCTAGGTGAGAGTTCTACAGTAGTTTTTAGTTCTAGAATTGAGGCTTCTGATATAGGGTTGGTTGATATCTCACAAGGTAATAGTTGTTGTATGATTTCAAGCTCTTTTGGTAGGACATAGTTTTCATATGTAGTCAATTGAAAAATTGAGCTTTGAGAAATGTCTCTTTCTGTAACACAATCATTGGTAAGGATACTTGGAGAATATCATCTTCTTGCAGTTTTAGAAAAGATTTCTGATGTAGCATCATCAGTTGAGCAACAAATTTTATTTCTTCTTCCTCGTCTCCCAAGTTTGGCCAAATAGGATTGTTTAAATATGCTTGTGGTTGGGCTAGAGGATATAGTGCTAACTTCTTGAGGGTTTGGCCATCAGAGATGGTCATATTTCCTGATTTGCAACTGATATTAGCATTTGCTATTGCTAACCATGGCCTTCCAAGGATTACTAGATAACTGACAAGGGTTACTTTGGGTGACAATATCATAAAATTAGCAGGGTATTCCCAAGAGTCCAATGTGACTACTATATCTTCAATCATACCCTCTGGAGTAATAGAAGAACTATCTGCAAGTTTTAAAACTGTTGGAGTTGTCCTTAATCCCTCTATACTCAACCTATGCATAGTATCCTTGGTCATGACATTTATAGCATCATCTAGGTCTATCAAAGCATTCTTCACTAACTACCATTAATTATTACATCAACAACTGGGCTTCCTAGATCAGAGTATTTAGGAATCACAATCTTTCCCAACATTATATCAGCCAATTGACCTATTACATGCACTATTTGGAGATCCTTTTTTCTTTCATCCAGGTTTCTTAAGACATGCTTCTTTGATGGCTTTTCCATAGATTGGAACATCTTTGATGGCCTAAAATAGAGGAATTTGGATGTGCATGTTCTTTAATTGGTCAAGGATATCAAATGGTGCTTCTTCTTGGAGCATAGGTTTATCCATCCTAAGCCTCTAAGGAAATGGAGGACTAGTTTGAATTTGAGGGTCATTTCGGTCTGGTATCTTAGTTGGTAAGGTTGGATTTGGCAAAGTAACTTCTAGTTGTTATGTTGATGCTGCAGGAGTATCTGGTACTTCTGTTATAACAAGTGGTTTTAGTGTTGGTAGAGTAGTACCAGATCTCGGGTGGATATCAGTGATTTCCAATGCATAAGCAGGGTACTGTTGGGCTTCAATATTGTAGACTGGTTGTTGTTGTTTATTATTAGGATTTGGCTGTGGTTGTGCCAGTAATTGTGTTGGTCATGGAGGAGAACTTGTGGCTGCAGGAGGTGGCATGAGTGTTGGTTGAGGAACTAGAGGTGGTAATGGTTGATAGCTATGATTCTGATTAGGCCACTGTTGAGGTCCTCTCCATTGGTTATATTGCTGCCAATTTCCCTGTGGTGGTTGCCATTGATTTTGAGATTGTGGTTGTGGCCATTAGGGTTGTTGGGAGTTATACCATTGGTTTGGCTGAGTATTTGGCCAGTCATTATTCCACACAGGTTGGAAGGATTATGAAGGATATTGGGAATTTTGGGTTTGTCATTGGCTATTATAATTATTGAAAGATTGCAATGGATCTTGAGGTATACCTTGTCATGGAGCCCATGAGAGACATTAAGAAATGAAGAAGACTTTCTTGTCCTCTCCCTCTATCTTCCTGAACTCTATTGGAACATGTTGTGTTTCCAAATTTGCTACCAGCTTGCATCTACAGTCCTTCTTTTGCTATCTACAGTATGGGTAGTACTCAACTAACTTTAAATTAGCTTCTTCATGCTTCTTTTTGGCTTGCATTGTATCCATGTGGGTGGAAACATCATTGATAATGTCTTTCTTGAAATTTGATAACATGTTTGAGATTTCCATCTTTGATATACCAGAACTACTTCCTTTTGCAATTATTGGATGGAATGCTCTGCCCTTCTTACTGCTGGTCTCAAATAGTTCAAACAAATTTTCTTGAGATCATCCTAAGAATATTGAGATACATCTCCTCCAACCATAAGGTCGAGTGCTTCAAGATAGTTATCATTTACTCCTCTCAAAAAGATGAGTTTTTGTGAATCCTCATGCAATGCATGTTGATGATTCTTTTGCAGATTGTATAAGAAGCAGGAGATGTAGTCTTCTAGAGACTCATCTTTTTTTTGTGGCATTCTAAAGATGTCATCTCCTCTCAAATCACCCCCTTTGCAGTATTCTTTATATTTTTGTAGAAACATGTTTCTCATCCCATCCCAATCGGTTGTTGCATTTGCCCCTAGTCCCATAAACCATCTTAAGGCTAAATCCTTTAATGTGGCTTGAAACAATTTGAGTTTATGACAATCAGTGTAATAGTTAAAACTTCTACAAAGAATGTCGAACTCAAATAAGAAGGTGTCAGGATCCTCAGTTATTAGGCCATAAAACTTTGGTAACATAGTAGTGTGTATATGTTTAAGATTAGCATTATTGATAAGGCTAGGAAGTAGAAATGGAAATGTAGGTTGGGCCATTACTGCAGGTGTTTGAAATTGAAATTTTTTTTGAGAAGTGTTTATACCTAGAGGTTTACTATTAGCATTTGGTGCACTTGGGGTGGAGTGTGCAAGAAAACTGGCCAAAATATCAACAAAAGGTCGAAGGTCAGATGGATCAAATGGGTCCTCTACTGATGAAGTGGATGGAGGAAATTCTGGACTCGCATCAACAAAATGTAATTCAATTTTGTAGATTATTCATTTAAATTGAGTGTTTCTTTTGGGATAAATATGTCATGGACGTCTCTTCTTCTTCCCCTTCGATGCATACAAGTGATTAAATGAACTTGTGAAGCAAGTTAAGACTTACAAACTATTCCTATAAAATAGGGAACTCTCTAAAATGACTCAATAGGATTCACATTTTGACACCATCCCCGACAATGGCACCAAAAATGAACAACCCCATAATAGGTAATAATAATTATGCCAAAGCTTTCCCTAGGAATAGTGTATTCAGACTAGGTATTATTTCCCTATCACAAAGTGTATTTAAATTATCAACCCAGGGACATATACTTGAAATGGGACAACACAGTTTGTGCACTAAGCCTCTCATAAAGTCATCTTACTTAAGCTGCAGGAAAGTAAAATACATAGAAAGAACTAAGCTATTGCTGCAGGAAAGTAAAACACACGGCTGAACAAATAAACTAATGCAAGCAATTATAAATTTAACTCTTAACCTATTCCACCATTCCAAAGCATGTACTATGGCTATCTCTACACATGTTTTAGGAAAAAGCATAGATATAATGCTACAAGAACAAGCAATGAACACTACTTCAAATGCTAAAAACAATTAAACTACTTTCTCTACTCTAATCTACTCCACCTCCCAAGTGGGCCCTCCTTGGTTGGTTTTGATTAACTACGAACATAGAAGATAATTCAAATTACTCCTTCATTTCATATATTTAGAAAAATGGATTACAATAGAACAGAACACAAGTCGAAGGAGTAACTTGCTTCTCAATACAACAGTAATACCATTATTTGTGTAACTAGATTTCCATCAATCATCTCCCTATATATAGAAAATTGACATTTAAACATTCAGATAAACTTTGACTAATTCATCCATGAAGGAAGGAGAACATGTCAATCAACAACAAAAGATCATAAAGACCAAACAAACATCTCAACATAATATTGATTGTGGAGGAGATTTAGCATGGTCGTGCCCCTATATTCCCTGAGACATTCATTCCTTCAATTCTGCAGGCATGTCCTGCAACTGTCTTAATGGTTCTTCTTATCATGGTCGAAACATCATCACTCAATCAATGCAACCAATTTTTTCTCCAACTGTTCCTTCAATCCTGGTAGATTAGTAGCGTAAGCATGCATATTCAAGTACTCAACTTAATCAATTTCATCCAAATATTAAGACACACATTAAAATAGTTATATGAAATACTACAGTGTATAGATATAGTATTAGCAAGGTGTGTCTTCTATTTCCTACCCACAAGTTTGGGAATCTAACTGTACTTATAGCATATATACAAACTTAAGCACTTAAAAAGTTGCACAAATGTTTTAGGAATGTTTAGGAACAGAGCATAAAATATCTTAAAACAAAGACCAACTTTAGTCCCATCAACACCCATAGGTACCCAAAATTAATGACCATCTATTGAGGGTGAAACTCTCACCTTTTCTGATGAACCATCCATAAATTTAGTCTTCATAGAAGCACATTTAAACTCAGTAGTGTATACATCTAGCTTATACAATGTGCCAATTATGACAACTCTAGAAATCACCATAACACCTCTCACCATTTTGTATCCTCCATAAATAAATACTACCTACATACCAAAATTAATTAGTTTTCTCATAGATAACAATTTTTGTTTAAGACCAAGGAGATACAACCCATCATTAATCTTTTGTATTTCTACCATCAGGAAAACTAGCTTTAAATTTACCACAACCAACAATATTTAAGTGAGAATGATCACCCAAGTACACCTTACCTCCATCAAATTCTCCATATTTAGAAAACCAATATTTATACGAAGTCATATGAAAATATGTACTCGAGTCAATTAACCATACATCATTGCATGCATGAGTGACCAGAGCTACAATGGATGCATCACAATATTTCTTCTTGGACTCATAATCATAATCAAATTTCTTATTTTTCTTCTTTTAGTCCTTACAAATGTGTACAAGCTTTCCACAAATCTAGAAAATAACTTTGGACTTTCTAGTTTATTTTGATCTCCCCTTATATTTGGATTTTATTACTCTTCTCATTCTTCTTTCCTTTTTCGTTAGGTCTTCCATGAATGACTAGGGCTTCCTTGGCACTAATGGATACCTTCCTCCTCATCTCTTCAAAAAGAAAAGAACCTTCCACATCTTCCACCCTCAAAATAACATAAGAATTGTCGATGACCACAATAAAAGAATATCATGAATCATGCAAAGAAAAGCAAGAACTACATTTTACCTCCTTATCCACATTGACACTAACTAATGCCAATTGATATACCAACATATTTTATGCTTCCAGATGGTCTATAATTTGTCCACCCTCCTCCATTCTCAAGGAATATAGTTTCTTCCTCAAGAAAATCTTATTTACAAAAGATTTGGCTTGATACATCTCACCAATTTTCTTCCATGGTCTTATTTGCATAGGACTCTTCATGGACATTGATTAAAATAGAGTCTATAATGCATAATTTGATTAGAAATTGGATTTATAGTATATAATAGCATATTTAGTAACTTCATTTGTACCTATTGGTGTCAAGGCTTTATCATCAACAACATCCCACAAATTTGGATCTATTAACAGATTCTTCATCTTCAGCTTCCACATTTCAAGATCATTTCTAGAAAAATTAACCACCTTTATTCTCCCTAACGAACTATCCATATAAAAATACATGCAATGTGATAAAAAAGTATCTTCTACAAAAGCTCCCACTCAAATCTGGATTAGTTAAAAAAAAACCCCAACAACCCACAATTGAAATCAAAGGTGATCATGGTCTGATAGCACTTGTAAGGAAATTAAGTAGTAAAGCTCCTACACTAACCTTGAGGGGAGGGTATTGTAAAAAAAATTCTAGGTATTTATAATAGTTACAAAAACTTGTTGTAAATAACATGCATACCACAACACAATAATTTACATGGGGAAAACCCTTTTCAGATAGAAAAACCACACTCCAAAAGCTGCACAATATAACATTTAGAAATAAATAACATATTACAATATAATTTCATAGAAATATTCTTAAATAAGCATCGCCAACTAGAGATCTAGAGTTAACTAAATATCTATAAAGTTCTTACACACACCCTCCAACTCATGCACTTAATATAGGAGACACAATACAACAAATCATCAAAGGACATTAGAAAACTATGGACAAAAAAACCACTTATAAAGTAGTTCCCATCTTATTTCCAATCAAATATTCTCTATGATGTGTCAATACACACTCCAATGGGTGTATCTCCCTTTACAACTCATTTATGTGTTCAACACATTTTTATAATTCCTATTTCAGGAGACCCAACTTTTGGAGGCCATAACTTTCAAATTGGGTGTCTAATTGATGAATTGTTTGAAGCAATGGAAAGCTTGATATTTTCTCTATCAATTGGCAGACCTATATACCATTTATACACATTTTGGCCCATTTTGGAGCTTCTAAAGTCTTCAAAATTGAATTTGTAAATTTTTTCGATAATTTCCAAAAATAAAAACTTTAATGTCTTCAAAATTGAACATGATCTTGTAACAAAAAATTACTAGCATGCTTATCTAGCCCATCCAAACCTTCAAGGAAAGAATAGGGAAAGTTTATGCTCAAATGAAAACTTTACTAAAAATAGTAACCCTATGTAAATGCAAGGCTGAGATACATATTCCTAAAAACAACAACTTGGTATCAAAGTAATTTTCTACTATTTGAGAATTGCAGAGAAGAGGTGTTATATGAAAGTTACTAAATATTTGAAAAGGACAAATATTTTATTTCTTGATATCCATTAATTAATGTAGATGCTAGTTGGATTGTTAAGAAAGTACATAATCTAGTGCTTAACATTTATATTATGTTCTACATACTAAACCTTTGTAAGATGTAAAAAATGAGAAGTTATAAATGTCATGCATATATCACATATTCATATATTATATTATTCCATATATCTTCCACACTCCTTATTCTCATGTATATATGATTCATTCTCTTATCTCCCATTTTTCCTTCTATATATAGCCTATTCATGCCTTTCCAAAATGTTTTTCCCTATATCCTTTCATATTAATTTTAATCATTTATAATAACACTTTGTTTAATGTCTCAGACAACTCAGAGAGGGGGGTGAATTAGTTTTCCAATAGTTTTTTTAATCAATTTGTCAGATCCAAAAGTAACATATTAATACTATGTCCACTTAACCAAAATAGATGTAAACATGAAAGATAATACACATGAACCATACATAATGAACACCAAATTTTTATGTTAAAAAAACCCAAGATGAGAAAAACCATAGAGAAGATAATTCTCATGAATAAAATCATTGGTTAAAGTGATTTTTACAATGGGTGGCTCACTTCTAGAATGCTTACTATAGGTGGGCTCACTACGTTGAGAAATAAGAGATAAAAAGGAAATCCACCACTAAAGTACAAATGTTGGAAGAAACCTTTGGCTCACCGCCTTTGGTATCTAGCAAAAATAACACACGTGCCTTCTCACAAACCAACTCTATGATTTCACAAGAACTTCACACTGTATATGATGAATCTTCTTTCTAACTAATTCCTTACCATTCCATCTAAAATCACCAAGTCAGTCATCATAATTTGAAATACGTCCATTCTCGTGGTGGGGAGGAATGAAAAGTAGATCACACCACACACACTTCCTTGATCAAATAACATGTTACCCAAAGGTTGTAATTATTAGAGCCCAAGAAGTAATCACATAGTTAGCAACCATGCCTCCAGACTACATCAACACTATCCATAATAGAATATCCATGGATAAATCATTGAGTGATATGAAATCAAAACTACCAATACCATATCCAAAAAATCATAGAATTTTGAACTATAGTCAAACATGAACACCACTGAATACACCACAAAAAACACATCTTTTAGAGCACCTTCCTTCTAGAGCACCAACCTCTAGATCAATAGAACCTTAAAACCACATCTAAAATATATTAGAATAACCACCAAAGTAGTATGTTTCCATCAATGACAACCATATAGAAACAAAAACAATGTCAATAATTTTGCAACTCCATCAACTTTGCAATAACAAGAGCAACAACCACACTAATCACTACAATAGCTCTACAATAATAGTTTCGTACCAAACTCCCTCTTTCAACAATCTCCCTCTTTATCATTGATGACAACATCCATTAATGACAAACATAATCTCATCAACATAGATCACATGCTCACAGTCTCTTTGCCCCCTTTGACATCAAGGACAAAGGCGAGAAACAACACACATCTATGCCCCTACGGGGAAGCCTTGTACACTAGTCTAGATGAAGAATGTGCAGTATGCTTCCTAGACTAATGTAGTGCCAAGATACTTAGTTTGAACTAGGAAGGGATAATACTCCCAACCTATCCTAGAGATACTCAACCTTTTCCTTCAATAATTTATATAAGATCTGAACATATCTCAATATGGATTGTTGTACCATATTATTACAAATATTTATTGTGCAAGTGTTATGACAAATATCCTTCAAGATATATTGCATCCAAAGTACCTTTGTACAACATGATGCAACTACAATATATTTATCTTTTGCAAAGGATGAGGATATAAATATTTTGCTTCACACTAAACCAAGCAACCAACCAGGAGCCAAGGAAAAATGCTCCATCACTAGTGTTTTTTCTATCATCGATACTTTCAACCTAAACTACATCAATGTAAGATTTTGGAGTAAAAATGATCCTCCAGGATACCACAATCAAAATTTCTTATTCCTTTCAAATATTTGAATATCCTTTTTACTGCATAACATGTGAAACTCTTGGTTTTTGCTGGAATCCAACTGTTAGATAGACAACATACATGATATTTGGTCTAGAAGAAATCAGATATAGCAATTTTTTAATCATTAATTTATATTTTATTGCATCTAATTTAGGGGATTTGTCTCCTTTTTTAGTCATAGGAGTACACACTAATTTACAATTTTCCAATTCAAACTTCTTCAAAAACTCTCTGATAGACTTTGAAAAAATGCCTTCATTGTTCTAATTCACTTACAATCCAAGAAAAAAAGTTTAACTCACCAATTATGGAAATATCAATTTCATCTTGCATCTAATCATAAAATGCCTTACACATGCCATTATTTCCTCCAAATATTAAGTCATCCATGCAAACCATAACTACTAAGAATTTTTCTGATTCAAATTTGAAATAAATTTTGTTGTTACAAGAACCTTCCTAAATTTTTTGATCTATTCAGTACTTATCTAGTCTTCCATACCAAGCTCTAGGAGTTTTCTTCAGTCCATATGGACCCTTATTCAATTTGCAGATGATGTTTATATTATTTGGAAACACAAATCCTTCTAGTTTTTCACTATAGACCTCTTCTTTTAGATCTTTGTTCAAAAGTGTTGACTTCATATCCATTCGATAGACTTTAAAATCCTTGAACGTTTCAAATGCCAAGAAATCCCTAAAAACTTCCACTTGGGCAACAAAATTTCTTCAAAATTAATGCCTTCAATATGAGTATATCCTTTACAGATCAATCTTTCCTTGTTTCTCTCAACATGTCCATCCTCATCTATTTTATTTTGGAAAACCCTTTTTGTTCCAATAACATATTTGTCTTATATTATGGGAACAAGTTCCCAAATCATATTTTTCTCAATACATTCCAAATCCTCTTTCATTTCCTTCATCCACTCTAACCACAACAAGATTCTTCAACTATCTTAGGTTCAATCTCAATAAGAATGACTCCTTTATTATTATCTTCAATGGTTTGAATTTTTGAGTGATTCCCCTTATCTTATTATTTGTTCTTCTCTTTTGTTTCTTTTTATATGGACTCATAGATTCATATCCTATTTTTATAGTTTGGTCCAATCTTTCCACAACATCATTCTACCGGTCTCCTAGGATCCAAAAATAGTCTTCTAATCCCATGCATCTCATAAAATATGTTAAATCCATTACTAAAAAACTCTCCTCTATTAGATCTTACGTATTTGATTTTTCTATCAGCTTCATTTTCAACCCTATATTTGAAAATCTTGAATGTAACCCAAGTCATTCTGGAATGATCATCAATTAAGATCATAAAATACCTTTCATCTTGTAGACTCCTTATTCTGGTTGGATTGCATAGGTTTTTGTACACCAAGTCCAATAGTCTGGTAGTAGATTGTTCTTTTCCTCTAAAGATTCACTTTGTCTATTCTCCCACCTAATATTCTTGTATTTGGTTCAGTTAATCTTGGTAGTATTGATCCTTATGTTATGCAGTCTATTAGTGTCTAACACTTAGTCATTTTCAAGGCAATATTGGTCGGTCATCACTAGGAATGATCCATCTTATTAAGGCCGAGTCATGTATAGACTTGTATAGTTACCAACTAGTAGTTACTGCTGAGCAAGTCAGAAATCGCTGAGTACTTCAGTAGTTACTAAGGAGTTTATGTTGAGTTTTATAAAAGAGTCAGTACCAAGCACCAACATATGAAGAATAGTTTTGACCAAGCATTAGAGACTTCATATGCTGAGCAAGAAAGTTTTGACATATGTGTTTGTTATGGCACAAACACCAAGGTAAACCATTTTGGCTGAATTCTATGTGAGATTTAATGATTGTTGAGAGAATCAAGGAGTTGATTACACTTTGTAATTATTATTATTATTAATCCCTATGCAAGCCATGTAACCTATTAGAAAAAGGGATTTCTTAAGCGACATAAATGATGAATCTAGATCATTGATATTGATCTAGAAGATCGATCAGATGTTTATATAAGGTGATATCAAAACCCTAAAATGTAGTAAGAGAGTATAATAGAGAAGATCTCTTGTATGCATAATAGAGCAGTGTTTTGATTGTTAGATGCAGAGATCAGGTAGAGTGACTGAGTAGAGTAGAAAAGGATAGAATAGAGCTACATTTGATTTTGGAGATCAAACAAGTATTGAAAAGAGATGATCTATAATCAACATTTATAGTGCCAACCAAAGGATCATGTACTGATACATTTTAGTAGGTGAATCAGGGTAAATCTCTTAATAGAATGGTCCTCACAGGCTTTTATAAATCTCTTAACCGAGTGCTTAATTAGCTAATAGTTTCAAATTCTTTAATCAAGGTAGATTTTCTAAGTCTGTAAGGTCTTAACAGGACAAACCCCTTACAGGGTAGATCATCTGAAGTGATAAAAAATTTTAGCCCTAAAATACACACTTTAATACTGTAGCAGTGAAGATTTATGGGTGTCATCCCCACCCTAGTTTTAGCTTTCAAAGGTTTCTGGGTTACCAAATTTATGTTTTATGTGTTTCATTTGATGGATGATTTTAGAATGTTAGATACATTTTAGTATTGAAATTTATGTTTATGGCATGCATGTGGAATTAGTTTTTGTATCGTCTTAAAATGGAAGCACTTCCATGATAAGAGTGTTTAGCCCTCCGAGTAAGTGGTCTGGGGTCATGTTAAGCACCTTGATTAGGTCTTTGCATGTATCTAGCTTTTCTCCCTATTCTGCTTCCTTTTGCACCCATTTTTCACTTCACATCTACATTTCATCACATTCTAGGTCAAGATACTAAGGTTTTTGACCATAAGGTCAAAGTCAACTTTATGGGGTCAAAGTTGACCTCTATCTTGACCTGTTCAAGATCGACCTCTATCCTGACCTAGTCAAGATCAACCTCGACCCTGACCTAGTCAGTTCCAACCTCGTCCTTGACCCCCTATCCAGATTTCAAGTTTCCTTGATTTTTGGGTGTCAGGTTTTAGGGATATTTGTTTTCCCACCTCCGGGTCGGCCATTTCGGGTTTCAGAATGGTAAATCCTTAAAGTGCATTTAATCTAGGTATATTTTCTAAAGGTTAGGACCTAATTGGGATTTAATTCTCTAAGGTGACCCCCTCTAGAGGATTGTGCCCTAGTTCACTATAAAAGGAGGCCTTCCTCTCTCATTTTCATCTCTCATCTCAAGCAATTTCATGAGCAAGCTCTCAAGTGAAAGCAAGTGAATTCAAGAATTCAAGCAAGCCTTCAAGCATTCAAGTGTTCAAGCATTCATCCATCAAGGAGATCCATTGTTAGCCATTGAAGGATTCAATCTCTTTGGAGCCCCCTTGAAGATCCATCCTTCTACATTCATCCAAGCCTCCTCATATGCAAAGATCAATTCAAGATTGGTGTTGAAGATCAAATGCCATTGATTGGAGACATCCTACATTCATTCTACATCCATTGAAGCATTCCTACTTGTGGATTTGAGGATTCGAATCCTCTACAAGGACTTCAACATAAGCGAGGTGAATTGTTTCAATTTCTTTGTTTATGCATACTACATTTCAATTCAATTTCAAGGTTAATTCCTAAATTGGGGTTTGACCAAGGCAAACCCCCCATACAAACAAAACCCCCATTTTCTTGCAGGTACAGGTGCAAAATTTTAGATCTAAGAGCAGATTTGGATACCCTTTTCGGCAAACTTTCGAGATCTAGGAACAAAGTTAGAATCAACCTTCAAATAAAGAATGTAGCATTTGACCTTTTATGAGGGTCAAAGACTACCTACTCTCAGAAAGAGAAAAGATTTCTGGGTTTTCTTTGTCTTGGCCTTTCCAGTCTGAAATAGGTTGCAGAATTGCCTGAAAGTACACATAGACATAAAAAATTGGCAGTTTCCAAATTTTCCCTAATTTGAGGTTAGTACTTGTATTTCAATTATTATTTCAAGCATAATTCTCCATAGGGAAATATAGGGTTTTTCTCTCTCTTTCATATTCTCCATAGATTGATTCGATTGTGCATTAGCCTTTTGGTTGATCAAATTGGATCTCTCCTTTTGGAATTTGGATTTAGGAGTGGATCTCATATTTCCCCCATACATCATATATACATTATACATTTGAATAGGTGTGATTCTATTTTACCCCTATTCATTTTGGTGAACCCGACATACTTACTCTCCTTTCTTTTGTGGAATTGGATGCCCTATTGTGTTTTCCTTTATCTTGTTCGTATTAGATTTCTCCTTTGTGTTAGATCTTGCATGCTAATTAGATTTCAAAAATACAAAAATATTTATGCTTTATGTGTTCTTAGTTTAGTTCATTTGCATTAGATTGGTTTATGAGCTTTACTACTACTAGTCCTACCTATAACATTCCGGTTAGAAGAAGTTGTAGACTTATGGGTGCCTTTGATCCTGAATCTTCCTCTCCTTTCCTTAGGATTCCAAATGATAATTTGATTCTTCATGATTCCAATCCTACTATGGAGCAAAACTCTTCTCACTCATCTCATGATGAGGATGACGCTTTAAGAGTTCCTCCTGAACAAGTTCAAAAAATTTCAACTGAACTTGATAAAATGGGTAATTGGCTTATTCAAGAGAACCATAATCAAGATTCTATTCAACCTATAGAGGCTCTTAAGAAAGTTCTCTGTGATAGTGATCAAGATGTTAACCTCTTACATGGTATTACTCACCTTGTGCATTCAAATGTTAAACCTTTAGCTCAAGAAGCTCAATATTTAGGGTTGATTCCTCCTATCACTAGTGTTGAACCTCCTTCTAAACCTTTACCTAGTATTCCTACCTATACTCCTTCTTTGGTGACTGTGATGGTTCCCTCTATTCCTATGAGTGTTCCTCCTGTGTCCCTTCCTACATCATAACCTTCATATCATAATGTTCCTTTTACTTATTCCAATCCACTTCCAACTATAGTTCCTAGTGTTCCTCTAGTTGTGTCTTCTATTTTTGTAGCTTCTTACACTTTACCTAGTGTGTCTAATGTTGCTACTCCTCCTATTTCCTCTAATGATTCAATAATCATCAGTTTGGCTCAAACTGTGTCATCCTTACAACAAAAACTTGCTTCCTTAACTCAAAACAAGTTTAGTATCCCTACATGTGACATGGGAAGTCCCTTGTCCTGAGATATTATTTGTACTCCTGTTCCTCAGCAAGGTGAGATGCCTCATCTTGAGAATTATAATAGAAAAGGAGATCCCATTCATCATGTTAAAAAATTCCAAATCCTTTGTAGTGATTATGCTCATGACCATAGGATTTTAGCCAAACTGTTTGCTAGAACCTTCCGTGACAAGGCCTTACAATGGTATTGTTCCTTGCCTCCTTATTCCATTGATTCCTTTCCACAACTTGCTAATGCCTTTATCCAACAATTTCAAAACAACATTGGCCCGCAAGTGTCTTTGACTGATTTGATGTATTGTAAACAAAGTGCTAAATAAAAATTGATTGAATTTATTGGTAGATTTAAGCATTTGCATGCTCAGATTTCCTATCTTGTTCCTAATATTGATATTCAACGTATGTTTATTTCAAATTTGCAAAAAGATATTAGAGATAAGATTCTGCTTATTGAATTTACCTCTTTTCAACAACTTTGTGCAATGCTTCATCATTATCAATTACAAGTGAGTCAATTTGAGAGCACAACTCCAATGACTCATGTTCCAGTTGATAAGAGTGATGGTGCTCCTAATCCAAACAAATTTAAAAAATTCAACAACTATGTCAAGATAAACAAACAAGACAATGCAGATGCTGATCAAGTTGTTGTTGTACACACTAAAAAGGTACACTTCTATGAACCATTACATGCAAGGTTGCTCAAGAATGAGGCCTCACAAAGTGGCTCATAGCTCTCTATGCATGGAGTTGCAAGGGACTATGATGTGTTTGCTCTCAGCTAGAGCTACAAGCTTATGACCTTGCTAGTCAACCACACAATGAGAGATTCGAATGAGGACAAGGGCAAGAGTGCCAATATCCTCAAGAATCACTATGAAAATGCAATGCAAACTAGTCTATGAAAATGAAAATGCAATGCAACTAAGCTATGAAATGGAAAGAACAAGTGTTACAAATCCCTCCTATTAAGCTATGTGAGTTAAATCTATTGCATCAAAGGAAACTAAACTAGATGCCATGAAAGCTAAAATGCAAGAATGAAAGACTAAGAACAATAAGGTTTCCAAAAGCTCCAAAAAGTCTCCAAGAATTCCTGCAGCATAAGATTAGTATTCAAAACATGATCTGAAAATGGAGGAGAGAGCTTTCCTTTTATAAGAAATGCAAAGGAACGGACCATTAAGATTAAGAGGCAAAAGTCTTAATCGACAGTGGAGGTTGAAAGAGGAGCAATCCATGTGCACAAGTATCCTCCAATGAGAGTGAAGTGTTGACTTTTGAGCCTCATGTGAGACAAAAAGTACTTTTTTCCTTTTTGTGAAATAAGAATAATGTTTTATTTGTGCAAGTTAGGATAAGAGGAAAAGTGGGGCTTTTTATTTAATCAAAAGGGGAGGAAATATTCCTTTTAATTAAATAAAGACTTAGGATAAATGGTTAGCCCAAGGGTAAAAATCTAATATATGATCGAAATTAAGACTTGATCAAGAAATTAATAATGTTGAAAATATTGATTATTGATAAAAATGATTCAGGATTGATAAATCAAATAAATGGGGCCCAAAGTCTAGGCGACCATTTTAGGGTGCATACATTTTCCCCTCTTTGACTAATGTGTGATCGATTTGGGAACACATGTAGTCAAAGAATGAAGTTGCAATGTGAGATCGATTTGGGATCACAAAACAACTCAGATATGAGGTTGATTCAGGATCATATCCAGACAAAGCATAAACAAAGGCCTTTGAACATGAGGTCGATTCGGGATCACATTCAAAGTAAGAGATAAGAATCTCAAATTTGAGCAAAAGCTCACAAAAGATGTCTGAATCAGAAAAATCAAGGAATCGGGGATGAGAATCCCATAAATACTGCCCCCTCGGAATCGAAATCGAAATCAAGTAGAGGAGAGACAGAAAATCGATAAGGTTGATCAAATTATAATAAAATCAGAATCGAAGGTAAGGGTCGATAGGTTAACCATTAGGCAATAAAACATGCCCCAGTGAGGAAGTAGAAGAATAGAAATAGAAGACTAGAAATAGAGTGGATGAAAGACTAGAAAATTTGAGAGACATGGAAGGAAGAAATTCCATCGAAAATCAAATTATGCCTCAAAAGGTCAGTCAACTGCTCAGAAGAAGGGGAAAAAATTTTGAAACGCGACTTGGATTTCAATTTTGAGTCCAAAAATGGATAGAAAATGATGTGATATGAAAGATCAAAAATGAAAGATATGATCAAGAAGAATCAGAAAATGAGCACAGTTGACCAACAGGTCCACGTAAGATGAAAAAAGGAGAGCTCTCTCCATATGCAAGGTGCAGAAACTAAACTAACACGAACCTAGAAATGCAAGCTACTATGAAAGTGGTTGACTTGCAAGGTCACAATGCTTATAGACATCTAATTATCATCATCGAGCGTTAGGTAACGTCGTAAGATCATACAATGCACGCTAGCATAACTATGTGGATATGAATATGATCTTTATCAGAAGAAAATGTGGAAATCTCACCTAGGCATCAAAGACATGGAGGTCAAGATGACTAATGCAGTGAGATTGCCTAAGTTTTGATATGGCAAGATTATGCTTGTATCAAGACACATGAAAGTCAGGATAACTAGAAGCATGCACTCGCAAAAAATAGTCAAGGATAATACCTTGTCAATCCATAATGTCAAGTAAGACCAGCATAAATGCTCATGATAGTTAGGATCAACAAAATATACCCACAAGAAGATAAAGAAAGAAAACATGTTCTCATACCCTCAGTCTTCTAGCTATGCATCATCGAAAACTTCTCAAGGAGAGACCACTCATCAAAGAAATCCTCATAGACAACACACAAAAAATAAAGTCAACATATCTCAAGCGAGTTGATTGTTTAAGTGCGTGTGTGTTGGTCATAGAGTTAGACTCTAGTTATCATATCTGCTAATGAGAAATATCGCATCATACTTAGACTATTGGGAAAGACATTTGATAAGTGTTAAGAAACACTCGACGCAAGGGTAGTGTTGAAAAATACTGTTTGGGGTGGTGTTGAAAAACACCTATTTGTGAAATGCCCCAAGAGACAAACGCACCTAAAGGACCTATGCTAATAGTTATGCCCCTTAGACAAAGATAAAGACCAATTCCAGACCAAGTCAAATAAGGTCAAGGCATGATCGAAAGTGGCTAAGTGTTGAGGATGCATGCTAACAAATAGGAGTGTAAAGGCCTCAAGTAGCGCTTGTTTCCAGGTTTTCACCACTTGGATTTCTTTTTTCATTTTTTTCATTTTTTTCTTTTTTTGTATTTTTGCTACCAAGGTGCCTGTTTCCAGGTTTTCACCAAGGCACTTTTTCTTTTTCTTTTTTCTTTTTTTTTTCTTTTTTTTCTTTTTTTGATTTTTTTGTATTTTTTTAAGGACTTTTTATGCTTTTTAGGATTTTTTCAGCATCATTTATCAATTTTTTTGGTATTTTTTCAGGATCCATAAAGTATGTACAAAGAATGCCCCCAGATAGAAACGGGCATCAAGGATAGAACTTCTTGAGGTGCACAATGTTGATGGGATCAGGGAGCTGTTCTCCATCGGGATCTAATAGTAAATATGCACCGGTACCAAAAGTAGCTGTAATAACATATGGTCCAAGCCAATTAGGTTTGAACTTGCCCTTTTGTTCTCTATTCTGTTGATTCTTAGGGTTCTCTCTCAAAACAAGATCACCTATTTGAAACTCTCTAGGGTGAACCTTCTTGTTGAATGCTTTGGACATATGCTTCTGATACACTCTCATATGATCAAATGAAGCCTTACGCTTCTCATCTAGAAGTTCAAGTTCCTGTAACCTCATGGCGCGGTAATCCTCATCTGTTATCAAGCCTTTGAGTGAGACTCTAAGTGAAGGTATCTCTACTTCTAAAGGCAATACCGCTTCAACACCATAGGTAAGAGCAAAAGGAGTAGCTCTTGTAGGTGTATGAATGCTAGTTCTATAAGCCCATAGTGCGGGATTGATTTGCAAGTGCCAATCCCTGCCATTCTTGTGCACTGTCCTATGAAGAATCTTAAGGATGGTTTTATTGGAAGCCTCTGCCTGTCCATTTCCCTGTGGAAAGTAAATGGAGGACCAATGTTGCTTGATTTTAAACTTTTTGCATAAATGCTTTAGGTCCTTATTCTTGAATTAACCTCCATTATCAGTGATAATCTTAGAAGGTACTCCAAATCTGCAAATAATATGATTCAAGATGAACAAAGAGATAGTCTTCCCTGAAGCTACAGAAAGTGGCATGACTTCCACCCATTTTGTGAAGTAGTCAGTAGCAGTAATAATGAACTTATGTCCACCTGATGAGTTGGGATGAATCTGCCCAACTAGATCAAAGGCCCAGTGCTAAAATGGCCAATGAGAAACAGAAGGAATCAACTCCCTACCTAGAGCATGAATCAGGTTGCCATGTTTCTGACATTTTTCACAAGACTTAGCAAAGGCTACTGTGTCTATCTGCATCATGGTCCAATAGTACCCCACCCTAAGCAACCTTCAAGCCATGGCAAAACCATTAGAATGTCCACCACAAATGCCCTCGTGGATGTCAACTAACGCTTGGTCGGATTCCTCATTTTCCAAGAGCCTAAGGAGTGTCCCATCTAAACCCCTCCTATATAAATCACCAGAGATAAGGGTGTGGTGAGAGGTGTTACAGATGAGGTTTCAGCATTCAGAATAGTTGAAAGTGTCAGGGATGATGCCATCACGTAGATATGAATAGATAGCACCATAGCGGGAAGACTCATGTGTGACAAGGGTATAGATGACATGGCTTTCAGATGAGTCAAATATGGGATGATATAGCTCTTCCACCAGGAATTTGAATCTTGATTCATGTTGTTCCAACTGAAGGAGTGAAGCTAATGTGGCCATAGCATCTGTAGCTTTGTTCTCTATCCTAGGGATTTGTTGAAATGTCACAAATGCAAAGTAACATCTCAATGAGTCAACCATCTTTTTGTAGGGTATCAATTTATCATCCTTGGTGTGATACTCCTCATTGACTTGGTTGATGATTAACTGGGAATCCCCAAAGACATGTAACTCTATTATGTTCCATTCTATAGCCATTCTCAATCCATTGGTTAAAGCTTCATATTCTGCAATATTATTCGTACATGGGAATAAAAGTTTGTAAGACTTTGGAATATTGTACCCATGTGGAGAGACAAATAATACTCCAGCACCTGATCCATTTTGCATGTGGGAACCATCAAAGAACATTTTCCAAGTGCGGGTAGTCATATACAGTATGTGCTCATCTGGGAATTCGACCTAAATAGGCATGCTATCCTTAACTGGGAAGTCAGCTAATTGGTCAGCAATAGCTTTCCCTTTTATGGCCTTTCTTTCAATGTACTCTATATCAAATTTAGATAAAACCATCATCCACTTGGCAAGCCTACCCGTGAGGGCAGCCTTACTAAGCAAGTACTTAAGAGGATCAATTTTTGCAACCAAATGTATAGTATGAGCAAGCATATAGTGTCGCAACTTTTGGGAAGCAAACACCACTGCAAGACAAGACTTCTCAATGTTATTATAATTGATCTCATAGGAGACTAGAGTACGACTGATATAGTATATGGCCCTTTCTTTCCCAGTGTCATCTAATTGAGCTAACAATGCCCCCAAGGAAGACTCTGTTACTGAAATGTATAGAATCAAAGGCTTCCCTGGAATAGGAGGTATAAAAATTGGAGGATTAGCCAAATACTATTTTATTTGATCAAGGCTCTTTTGGCATTCCTCATTCCATACGCAAGAAGCACCCTTATGCAATGTCTTATTAAAGGGTTGTGCTCTATCTGCCAACTGTGAGATAAACCTCCTAATTGACTGGAGTCATCCCTAAAGACTTCTCATCTGACTAATGTTTCTTGGAGGTGGCAAATCTAAAATTGCCTGGACCTTTTCAGGATCAACCTCTATTCCTTTTGCTGATATTATAAATCCTAAAAGTTTGCCTGAGGTGACACCAAATGCACACTTCTTCGGATTCAATCTGAGTTGAAACTATTCCATGTGATCTAGAATCACTTCCAGATCATCGAGGTGTGTGTCCCGTTTTCTAGATTTAGCCAAGGTATCATCCACATAATCTTCCATGTTCTTATGCATCATATCATGAAAAATTGTGGTCATAGCTCATTGGTATGTTGCTCCTGCATTCTTTAACCCAAATGGCATGATGTTCTAGCAATAGGTTCCCCATGCACATGTGAATGCCATTTTCTCTTGGTCTTCGGGAGCTATTTTAATTTGATTATATCCTGAGAAACCATCCATTAGAGAGTATATTTCATAACCCGCTGTCATGTCCACTATCATGTCAATGTTTGGAAGTGGAAAATCATCCTTTGGGCATGCTTTGTTTAAATCTCTAAAATCTGTGCATATAGAAATGGACCCATCATGTTTGGAAACTAGTACTATGTTTGAGATCCATTCTGCATAATCAATGGCTCTGATGAATTCAGCTCTCAAAAGTTTTTCTAATTCCATTTTGACAAGGAGAGCTACATGCGGATGCATTTTTCTAAGTCTCTGTTTCACTGGTTTGACTCCTGGAGCTATGGATAAGTGATGCATTATAAGATTTGTGTCAAGCCCTGGCATGTCTCAATATGTCCATGCAAAATTAATTTTCTTCTTTTGTAAGAATTGCATATATGCCTTGGTTTCTTCTTCTGATAAAGACTGAGCAAGATGAATTATTTGAGGAGCTTCTTCTGTGTTCAAATTAACTGGTTTTGTTGGCTCAATCAATACTGATGATCTGTCCTGAAAATAACTTGGCAAGTTATTAAGTACCCCATCCTTAGGTGCCTCAAAGAGGTTTTCACCCTCAGATACATCATTCCTTTTTACTATTTTTGGTTCTGATACCGCCACAAAGTGGTTTTCGCCATCAGACCTAGTTTTCTTTATTTTGTTTTCTTTTATTTTTAGATTGAGGTACTTAATATCAAGCTCCGTCATACTTGTTGTCGGTTCACTGGTGGAAGAAGCCATGGGTTCAAGAGCATTCAGATAGTAGGCAAGTTCATAGTCATTCTGAAAAGTGAGGAATCTAGGCTCTTGATGGCACTGAGACCAGTCAATTAGGTCATAGTGAACAAGGGGTAGGTCAATGACTGGTTCAATGTTATTTATGTGAAAGGTGTTATCTCTGATGACCATACAATTGGGATTCATCAAGTCCCCTCTGAGGATACTCAAGTTAGAATTTGTCCTACCAAACGAAGCATTAGCCACTAAGGCAATTCGAGGAGTACAATCCTCTAGTCCTACACTAAGCTCATTGGTCACATCAGGTTGGGTACTATAAGTATGGACAACATCCATGTCCAAATCAACTGTTGCATCTGAAAGTGAGTCCCATTCGTACTCATGTGAGTCTGTGTCTGAATCATCATTTGGGCCTTATGATGTAGAAGCCTCAAGGTTGGGAAAGGTTTCCTCTTCTCTAGTGCTAGCATTGTTACTATTCATCGCAGCTAGGATAGCAACACTGTCCATTGTCAATCTAGAATTCATATAGTCACTATCCATCGTAGCTGGGATAGTAGAACCGTCAAGTATCAAATCTTTTGAATCTCCCCAAAGAAGATTTGTTGAAGGCACCCAATCATCAGACATGTCTTGTTGATTAGAAAGATCAGGTGTGTAGTCTGAATCACTGTCACTGTCCGTCGCAGCTGGGACAGGGACACCTTTCTTCTTCTTATGTTCAAAACCTAAGCCAACTGTTGACTTATTCTTTCATCCAAAAAAAGCATGGTTAAGAGGCTCAACTTTAGCATCCAACCTATGGCTAAGGGGACCATATCCTGGATAACCCATATTCTTAACCAATGTATACCCTCTCCCATAAGCTTTAGGTGAAGGAGCAAAGCTCTCATTGTGTTGGTATTTTTCCTCATGATAGATCCAGTCCCTTACAACAACTTCCTCTTTCTCTTCCTGAATAGGAACCGAAGACTCAACAAATTTTTCAAATAATGTCATTGCTGATGATGAAGGTTTCATATTTGGTGATGGTTTCCCATAAGACCTAGGAGAGATTGGAATTTTTGTAAAAGAATCAATTTTATAATCTCCCATCCCAAGATCTATGGTCTTAAACTTCTTCTTGCATTGTTCAAGTGAAATACTAGGACTGTCAGCTTCCCTATTCAAAGGTACATGTGATCCAGCAGAAATGTTATTAACTAACAAAGCACTATCTCCAAGTATGCAAATTTCTACACCATTATGGGGAAACTTAACACACTGGTGATACGTTGATGGGACTGCTTGCATTTCATGAATCCATGGCCTACCTAGCAAAATGTTGTAGGCTAAAGGACCAACATCAACAATTTGAAATAAGATATCCTTTTCTACTGGACCAATTTGGATAGGCAAAATGGCCAATCCTTTAGAACTTCTTTCTGCTTCATAATATGCTTTGATTGTGATCTTTTTCCTTGTGTCAATGACTTCTTCAGAATATCCTAGAGCCTTCAACAAACTCATGGTACAAATATTGAGCCCCGCACCCCCATCTATCAATACACACCTGACACGGGTTTTATGAATCATGAATTCGATGTGTAAGGCCAAGTTATGTGGGTGACTGATGGATTTGTCATCTTCTTCTGAGAAAGTGAGGTAATGAGGGCTAGCCAAATGGTTGACCATATTCTAGAATTGATCAATATCTAAGTTGTTAGGGACACTGGTTGCTCGCAAAGCATCCTCAAGGACACGCTTGTGCTTAGGGGACAATTCTAAAAGTTCAAAAATAGATATCTGTGCTGGTGTACATTGTAATTGGTCAATAAGGTTATAATTTGAATCAGGACCAACAACAGATTTAGGAAGAACACCCTTGGGCATGGGCTGCTTAGACTTGCTAGAGCTAGGACCTTTGATAATAATGGGAGCTTGAGACTGACCCCTAGTGATAGCATTGAGGGATTGGGGCATCCTTTGTGAGTGAGGACCTCTTAGCACCACAACTTGTCCTTCATCAGACATTAGAGTTGAATCCACATCATATCCATAAGGATCTTTCCCTCTCATCATGTTGATATTGTCACCAGCCACTTCAAGCATGTTAATAACATTTTTAGGATTTGTGTAGGTATAGTTGATAGCAGCCTTGCCATGCTTGCTGTTAGAATTCTCCCCTTTCTCATATTTGGGAAAGGGTTCTTTAAAAGCCTTATGATCCGCATTAGTAGTTAAACCATCAACTTGTAATCGCCCATTTTCAATGAGGTCTTGGACAAGATGTTTAATCCTAAAACAATTTTCTATATCATGTCCAATTCCATTGTGGAAGACACAAAAGGCTTTCTCATCCCACCAATGAGGTTTAGGATCGGGTATGCGGTGCGTGGCAGGATCTTGAGGTTGCGCCAAATTATGAGCAATTAGTGTCTTGAAAATGTCTGCATAGGAGTCCCCAAGTTTGGTGAATTATCTCTTTTCCTTCTTAGGTTTCCCTTGATACTTGGGTGTGTTCTCTTGTTGTCCTGAGGACGCTTGCAGCTTCATGGCTTGTACCACATTGGAGAGATTAAGAACTCCTTCATTCTTAGGTTGTGGTGAGTCAACAACTCCGTCATTGACCACCTGTTTATTCTTGTTCCAATAGGAGTTCTTTTTGTCCTTATAACCATTATTGTTGTTGTTTTGGCCATTGTTGTTATTAGTTGATTTAGCCAAAATTCCTTGTTCTTTTAGGACATCCTCTATGCGACATGCCACTTCTACCATGGTATCGAAAGAATTAAATGGTATCTTTCTTACCTCATATCTTAATTCTGGCACTAAGTTACTCACAATGATGTCTATTCTTTCCTCCTCAGGAATTGTCCTGGGATATTTTGAGCACAAACATCTCCATCTTTGTAGGAAAGTGACAAAAGGTTCTCCTTGATTTTGTTTAAGCTTGCACAAATCAAGCATTGTGACTGACCTTGATAGATTATAAGCAAAATGCTAAACAAATCTTTGGACAAGTTCTTTAAATGACTTTACTGGAGGAGTAAGGTTGGTGAACCACTCCATTGCTTGACCTTTGAGACTCCTTGAAAATAATCTTATCAAGTAGGAGTCTTCATGATGAAAAGAAAAGCTCATTATGTAGAACTGTCGAACATGGTCATGAGGGTCACCAACGCCATCATATTTGTCATAGGTTGGAAACTCAACTTTCTTAGGGAACTCAACCAACACCACACTCTTGTCAATCGGGTTGGGACATATGGAGTCCAAATTAAATGTGCTCTTAGGAGCCCTCATCCTTTCTATATCCTTCTGCATTTGCATGATCACCTCATTGGTTGAAGGATTCTATTTCTTAATCTTTTGGTGGACGTCAAAATCATATGGAACTTTAGCACCTTTGTTGATAAGGCTTTCTAAGAATTGATCCTTGTTTTGTTCCACATATCGTTCTACATATGCTTGAAAGGATGGTTCTTGTTGCATAGTCATAAAATCCATATGATCAAATTTGGCATAACTTCCTCCATGTTGTGAGCCATGATGTGCTCATTGGGAGGGTTGCTTTGAATGTCTATGAGGTGATCATCTCCTATGATGATCATATCTTGAAGCCCTTCTTCCTCTAGGGCTCGGGGATCATGAGGGTGTCCTTGATCTTCTTCTAGGACTTGGCGAAGGGGTAGATGGGGGTGAGTTGGTCCCAATATTGGTTCCCCTCCCATTGAATTGGCTTTGGAGTTGTGCATAGAGTCTATCTTCTTCTTCTTGGGCAACTCTCTTCCTTATGTCCAATAATGCACGTTCCTCTTCTTCTAGTTGTGTAAATTTATCCTTTTTAGAAGCTTGTTCATCCAAATAGGCTTGCTTCTCCCTCTCAATGCTTTTCAATCTTGTATTTGCATATCGAGAGGTATCTTTAAGTGGAGAGGATGGTCTCGAATGCCTTATTGCATTGGCTGTGTTTATGTGGTGATCACTAGATTCATTGTTTTGGTCCTCGTGTTGTGACCCTGAATTTAAGTGAGTTTGCTTATGATGTCTCTCAACTTGTTGGTGAGCATCAAAATACCTTGCATTGTTGGGAGGTGACCCGGGTGGACTAGCATGAGAAGAACCACCGTACTCTCTCCTATGTCGTTGGAAGATATCCTCAAGAGTTTGATTCATGGCTTCTCTTTGTTGTCGAGTGAAAGTGTAACTCATGTCCATGCTTGATGAAAGTGGTACAAAAGAGGTGCTCACTTCACTAGGATTAGCTTTTGGATTAAAACAAACCTCAGATTCACTCTTAGGTGATTGATCAAAAAGGGGTCCTTTTCCCTTATGCTGTCGACGAGTCTTAACTGGTGGCAACTGGCTAAAGGCAACAGGGGGTCACTTCCCTTGATTGACTTGGTACCTTGTTGTAACTGACATGAAAGAAAGATACTCTTAATGATAAGATGACCTCTCAAAGTGTCAGCACCAAACTAGGATAATCAAAGTCCTCTATTATCCAAAGAGAAATGAAAAGATAGAAAAGGGGCTTTACCAACACTATCAAAGAGGTGCGTCAAATCAAAGGGTGACTACCCTTGCACTTTTGAACCAGGAGGTTGGACTAGGCCAAAATATAATTGAAATCAAGATTTAAATGAAAGCGATTTGGACAATAAGAGCACTAAAATTTTCCAAGAATGTAGCTAACAATCCTAGAGATGCACCTTGGCACCAAGAATGGCCCTCTAATTTGACAATTATTCCCAAAGTGATTTCGTAAATCAGATGATGCTATCCCAGAGGACTAAAACCAAAAATTTAGAGTCAAGACAGGTCTCAAACGACAGAGCAAGAAGCCTACTCCAAGACCTAACCTGACTAACAACAATTGAAACTGATCAAATTGCAAGCATGATAGAAATTAACCAGGCGATATACTCCGGGCTACCGGGGAGATACACCTACAACCGAGTGATACTTCACCTTATACTAGGCGATAGACCTTACAATAACTGAGCGATAAACACCAGGCAGGTCAGGCGATAGTCTATCCAGGGTGAACTATCACATGATATTTCCTCTCAAAGTAGGTGATACTTTTTGGACCCGCGAAGTATCACGTGATATTTCACTCTAAAGGACGTGATACTATTGCAAAATTGCTTAAATCTTGACCAAAACTGTGTAAAATTTACATTTTTGGGTCTGTTGGGTCAAAATTTTCGGTCTGAGGGTTGATGTTTTCGATTTCAATCACAATATCAATAGAATTTTGGCAGGTTTGCAAACAGTGAGGGATCAAACATGTCTCAAACACTTGAAACAAGGGCAAAAGCAACCTTGCCAAGACAAACACTTGTGATATCAGAATTGAAAAAGAACCCTATGAATGCTATCGATTGTTTGTATGTAAGAACGTTTACACTGGCATCACACAACCGAAGATAATTCAAGAAAATCTATCCTAAAAAGGTCAAGGCTCAATACTTACCAACTTAGCCCACAACTTGATGCCCCCTTGCCTCACACCAAGTAGTTACCAACAAGAGATATTGGCTTTGTCATGAAAGTGTCAAACGACACAACCAAAGGGACACATATGGTGAGTATCTTAAGGTGATCCAGGTAAACCACTTGGATCAATCCTTGCACTAAGAAGATAAGCGGCTAAACAAGGTGGCTTCTATCTAATGTTTCTTAATAAGGATTTCCGTTCACAACACCCCTCTTGCTCCTCATAAAGGACTAGGACCTCGCGGCCTCAAGAGTACCTTAAGCATTCTTGTTCAATATTTTCCCCATGGTCGCAATCCCATGAGCTACTCACATCAAACAAAGATAAGTGTTATGTCTACCAAGGTTTTTGGTGTCCTTGATAGCCTTGATATTATAGTGAGTTGGAATCTCTTGCCACCAAGGAAAATGATGACAAGGTTGTCCCCACTTGCGTCGTTCCTCTTGATTGCTCAAGAGCAGGCCCGCTAAAGGATTCCTAAACTAAACAAAAATGGATAATTTATGAGGTTCAAGGTTTTTGGTTCACCTCAAGGGTGAAGAGCATACTCCCCTATCTCAAAAACTTCTCCCAAACACACCAAGCAAAGAGATTCAATTACTCCCTTGCTTCCAAAACCTTAAGATGGGTCAAAATTTTCTGATTCACCTAAAGGTGAAGAGCATACTTCTCCTACCACCTCAAAATACCTTTCACAAGGTATTAAAGTTCCTAATACAATTAGTGAATGCCACACTTGAAAGGAAATAAATCACAAGCAAATTTTTTTATTTTTTTTTTAATGCTTTTTGGGTAGCCCTGCAAAAACTGTTATTAGCCCTCTTTGACATGCGATTTTTGGCAAATTTCTTAAGCAAAGGCACCTACAACCACAACTAGTTAGGCCCACAAGGTTAGCAAAATCCAAAATCTAACAATGGTTAGCACATGAAAAATCAGATAATCTACAAAAAATGACTGATCAAATGACAAAATCTGAAAATGAAACCATCATGGTTGGATTAGGCACGGAAAGACCTTTCCAACGATATATCACACTTAGATTTTCGATACCATTTGCAAAAATTTCTCAAAAATGGGTGCCCATTTTCCAGATTGGCACGGATTTGAAAACACTGAAATTTTCAAAAAATAAATAAAAAGTCAAAAACAGCAAGCAAACTAATGAATCTGGAATTTTGGTCTCTGTCTGTCATAAAATTTTGCAAGAGACAGTACAAAGGTCATGCGAGAAAGTGCAGAAGCCCGCGTGAGACAGAACACAGTCCCACATGAAGAAGCACAGAAGCTCACGCGAGATAGAACATAGGCCCGCATGAGGAAGCACAGAAGCTCACGTGATATAGAACATAGGCTCATGTGAGGAAGCACAGAAGCTCACACGAGATAGAATACAGGCCCGCACGAGGAAGTACAGAAACTTGCGTGAAGAAGTACAGAAGCTTGCGTGAGATAGAACATAGGCCCGCACGAGGAAGCACATAAAATGCACACACTAAAAAGGTGCACTTCTATGAACCATTACATGCAAGGTTGCTCAAGAATGAGGCCTCACAAAGCGACTTATAGCTCTCTATGCATGGAGTTGCAAGGGACTATGATGTGTTTGCTCTCAGCTAGAGCTACAAGCTTATGACCTTGCTAGTCAACCACACAATGAGAGATTCGAATGAGGACAAGGGCAAGAGTGCCAATATCCTCAAGAATCACTATGAAAATGCAATGCAAACTAGTCTATGGAAATGAAAATGTAATGCAACTAAGCTATGAAATGGAAAGAACAAGTGTTACAAATCCCTCCTATTAAGCTATGTGAGTTAAATCTATTGCATCAAAGGAAACTAAACTAGATGCCATGAAAGCTAAAATGCAAGAATGAAAGACTAAGAACAATAAGGTTTCCAAAAGCTCCAAAAAGTCTCCAAGAATTCTTGCAGCATAAGATTAGTATTCAAAACATGATCTGAAAATGGAGGAGAGAGCTTTCCTTTTATAAGAAATGCAAAGGAACAGACCATTGAGAATAAGAGGCAAAAGTCTTAATCAGTGGTGGAGGTTGAAAGAGGAGCAATCCATGTGCACAAGTATCCTCCAATGAGAGTGAAGTGTTGACTTTTGAGCCTCATGTGAGACAAAAAGTACTTTTTTCCTTTTTGTGAAATAAGAATAATGTTTTATTTGTGCAACTTAGGATAAGAGGAAAAGTGGGGTTTTTTATTTAATCAAAAGGGGAGGAAATATTCCTTTTAATTAAATAAAGACTTAGGATAAATGGTTAGCCCAAGGATAAAAATCTAATATATGATCGAAATTAAGACTTGATCAAGAAATTAATAATGTTGAAAATATTGATTATTGATAAAAATGATTCAGGATTGATAAATCAAATAAATGGGGCCCAAAGTCTAGGCGACCATTTTAGGGTGCATACAGCTATTGCATCTCATAATGCCACTTTTGCATCCACTACTTTTTGATTAAATTGTACATTTACTCCTCTTTCTGAATCTTTACATGCTATTATGAATAGGTTGATAACTGCTAATATGATTACTTTACCTCCTATTCGACCTCTTTTACCTGCTACGATTGCATCTAAATCTTTTGATCAAAATGCTTTTTGTAAATATCATCGTTAGAATGGTCATGATACTGAGAAATGTTATTCTTTAAAACATAAGGTTCAAGACTTAATTGACTCTAATGCCTTATCTGTTGATAATCTTGATGGTAGTGGAAACAAATCTATTTCTCCTCCTAATCAAAACCTTCAAATCTATACGAATCCTTTACCTATGCATGCTACTAATACCATTGCTCAACCATCTGCTATGGAAATTGTGTATGATTCAAAGATGGATGATCTCAATCATTTTGTTAATCAAGTGGAGCATGTTGGTCAATATGTATCTCAACCTCCACCTCAACCTCAACCTCAACCTCAACCTCAACCTCAAGTTCAATCTCAACCTCGACCAAAACCTAAACCTAAATTGAAAACTCAACCTAAACCTCGACAACAACCTAAGAATAAAAGACCTTGGGAACTCTTGATTACCTTTGATGACTTTGAGACTATTAAAGCTCTTGATGGTCCCCTTTACATTTCTGCTAGGGTTTCTCAGATACCTACTCATGGTTGTCTGGTTGATACTACATCCTTAGTCAATGTTATTACTGAAGAAAATCTTTTTATGAAAAGCTTACAATGTGATTCTTATGATACATTGGATGTGTGGATTCAAACTTGTAATGGTTTTCTTTATCCATCATTTAGTTCTATTACTTTACTGGTTGAACTTTGTGGAAAAATTGTGAACACTACCTTTGTTGTTGTTCCTACTTCTGATCAATTTCAAGTTAAGCTAGGTTTTCCTTGGTTGAATTCCATGCATGTTGTTGCTTCACCTATCCATAAGTGTCTTAAATTCATTCATGATGATGAAATAAAGATGATTAATCATAGTCTATATCAACCTTCTAGGCCTAGAGATTGTGCTGCTCTTGATTTCTTTTGGCCTTCATTACCTAATTCATGTCCTCCTCGACCTAATAATATTTTCCATTCATATCAAGCCTATAAACATCATAAGATTCTTGAATTAAGCATTCCTCCTATGGATCTTAATCGTGGTCTTTTACCTACACCTTCTATACCTCCTTTAACTATGGCTTCTAGTTCTGTTAATCAAGTTCCTTCTATAGAACCTCTCAAAGATCCTATGATTTTTCCTCCTATTGTTGACAATCCTATTGATCTTCCTAATGAACCTGTGAAGGATCCTATGATTGTTCCTCCTAGTTCTCAAACTATTTCAAATAAATCAAAATGTAATCGATCTGCTAATGAACATTGTAAGAAGCATCGTGCTCATGCTAAAGCTCATAATTCTATTCTTCAAAGATCTTTACCTTCTTCAGATAAACCTATGCATGATGTGTTAGAAGAAGTTGTTACGAATAATGATGTTAAGATGCATGATTATGATGATTCTATTCGTATCTTAGATCCTATCTTGATTAATTTGGATGAAGAAGATACTCTTGATGATACTGATGATGTTAATGATGAATATGAGACTATTGACATTGACATTGATTTACCTAATATGCTTTCATCACAATTAACTCTTACACCTAGTGTCGAACATTGTGATTCTCAAGAGGATCCTTGTTTGGAACTGGCTATCATTCCTATTGTGCTAGATATAGTCCCTCTTGCGAGTTACCCACCTTCCCTAAATGATATACAATGAGATGGGGAAAGTAGGTGGCACGCTTGATCAACTTGTCCTTTGTGGTAGCTTTGTTGTGTGTTTGCATGTTGTACTATGTTTCTCCTGTAATGTGTTTGCTAAATGTTGTTAGATTCTTTTATACAATCCTTGTTACTCGGTGCAAGGTAATAAAGGAATCAAAACTGTTGTTCAAATTCCTCTAAATGTATATCTATTCTTCTATGCATTGTTCAATGTATGTTGTAATTGTGCTATTGTTTGTAAATGTTTCCTTGTGTAATCTGCTTGGATTCGAGATATGGTAGCACTAATTCTTTTTGGTCTCCATGTCATGGTCCAAAAAGATTCTCCTTCGTATATCTTATGTGATCTTTCCTCCTTTGTGATTGTAGTTCTACTTTCTTTAGGGAATGATGTCAATTCATTTGCAATAATATCATATATATATTATCTTATGATCATACTGACCCCATGTTAGGTAGATCCCTTCTGTGTTCTCTGTATGTTTCTGTGATATTTCCCTTGATTTGTCTTTGTCTGGGGGCATCTCAATGTGGAAACATAATCAGTGGAGTTGTTTATGTTTCCATTAAAGCCATTGCTCCTGTTAAAGTGTCAGCAATGACTTTAATGTGGGGGCATACACTCTGCTCACTTATTGCACACACACACTTCTCGATACGCACATATTATTTTTCAAGATACTTTTCTCCCTTTTTGGATTAGTAACTAATCCTTAAAGCATGGATTTATATTTTAGGATCTCTTGGTCCCTCCAGTTTTCAAATACACATATTTTTTGATCCCTTAAGGTCGGAGGTGTCCTTAAGACTGGATCTCTTTTATTTTTGGTTTTATTCTTATGGAATAGTATATTCCTAAGGGTAAATCCTTGATGGGTTGACTAGTGAGTAGCCACATTCACTAGGTGGTTCAATTCCATCTTTCCTATTGTGCCATTTTCTTGTGTGGTTCACAATGGGACATAATTTCTCATTGGGCGAGGTAATCACACCATTTCTCTCTCTCTCTAGAGATGTCTCTCTTATTATGATCTAGGAGTTGATGAAGACTTGAGTCCCTAGGGGCTTAAGGTTTCTCTTTGTCCCTTGGATTATGATAAGATTATCTTTTCATTTTGATCTCCTTTACCAAGAGTTTGCATCGAGTCCATACTCTTGCTAAATTGGGGGCTTAATGTATCATCTTAAAATGGAAGCACTTCCATGATAAGAGTGTTTAGCCCTTCGAGTAAGTGGTTTGGGGTCATGTTAAGCGCCTTGATCATGTCTTTGCATGTATCTAGATTTTCCCCCTATTCTTCTTCCTTCTGCACCCATTTTTCACTTCACATCTGCATTTCATCACATTCTGGGTTAAGATACTGAGGTTTTTGACAATAAGGTCAAAGTCAACTTTATGGGGTCAAAGTCAACCTCTATCCTGACCTGGTTAGGATCGATCTTGACCCTAACCTAGTCAGTTCCAACCTTGTCCTTGACCCCCTATCCAGATTTCAAGTTTCCTTGATTTTCGGGTGTTGGGTTTTGGGAATATTTGTTTTCCCGCCTCCAGGTTAGCCATTTTGGGTTTTAGAATGGTAAATCCTTAAAGTGCATTTAATCTAGGTATATTTTCTAAAGGTTGGGACTTAATTGGGATTTAATTCTCTAAGGTGGCCCCTCTAGAGGATTGTGCCCTAGTTCACTATAAAAGGATGCCTTCCTCTCTCATTTTCATCTCGCATGTCAAGCAATTTCAAGAGCAAGCTCTCAAGTGCAAGCAAGTGAATTCAAGAATTCAAGCAAGCCTTTAAGCATTCAAGTGTTCAAGCATTCATCCATCAAGGAGATCCATTATTAGCCATTGAAGGATTCAATCTCTTTGGAGCCCCCTTGAAGATCCATCCTTCTACATTCATCCAAGCCTCCTCATATGCAAATATCAATTCAAGATTAGTGTTGAAGATCAAATTCCATTGATTGGAGACATCCTACATTCATTCTACATCCATTGAAGCATTCCTACTTGTGGATTTGAGGATTTGAATCTTTTACAACGACTTCAACATAAGCAAGGTGAATTGTTTCAATTTTTTTGTTTATGCATACTACATTTCAATTCAATTTCAAGGTTAATTCCTAAATTGGGGTTTGACCAAGGCAAACCCCCCATACAAACAAAACCCCCATTTTTTTGCAGGTATAAGTGCAGAATTTCAGATCTGAGAGCAAATTTGGATACCCTTTTCAGTAAACTTCTAAGATTTGCAAACAAAGTCAGAATCAACTTTCAAATAAAGAATGTAGCCTTTAACCTTTTATGAGGGTCAAAGACTACCTGCTATCAGAAAGAGAAAATATTTCTAGGTTTTCTTCATCTTGGCATTTCCAGTCTGAAACAGGTTGTAGAATTACGTAAAAGTACACACAGACATCAGAAATTGGCATTTTCCAGATTTGCCCTAATTTGAGGTCAGTACTTGTATTTCAATTATTATTTCAAGCATAATTCTCCATAGGGAAATATAGGGTTTTTCTCTCTCTTTCATAGTCTCCATAGATTGATTCGATTGTGCATTAGCCTTTTGGTTGATCAAATTAGATCTCTCCTTTGGGAATTTGGATTTAGGAATGGATCTCATATTTCCCCCATACATCATATACATTATACATTTGAATAGGTGTGATTCCATTTTACCCCTATTCAGTTTCAAATTGAGAAGTATTGTGGATAACAGATTCACCCCCCTCTCAATATCTTGCTTTCCCATATTAGATTTCCAACAATTGGTATCAGAGCTAAGTTCTCTTAGAAGAAGTCTAACCACTTGAGAGTTAAGGTCTTGGAGATAGAGGTTTATAAATTGGAAAAGATCATAGAGAATTAGAAGATTGACATCTAGCTTGCATTGCACCAGCTTGAAGCAGCCATAGGAGAACTGAAGAAATCCTTAAGCAAAAGGAAAGAATTGGCAATCCAACTAAATGACACACAATATCAAGAAGAGGATACTAAAGGTTTATTTGATAATGGAAACTCCACTGAAAGTGATGTAGCTATAGAAGATCTATTAGAAAGAAACAACACATTGAACGAAGAAGTCAAAAGTCTAACTTGAGAGAACAAGAAATTCAATCGATAAGACTATGTGAATTAATTGAATAGAAAAAGAAAGCCAAAGAAGACAAGACAATGGTAGAATAAGACAAAATACAAATGGCTATAAGATTTGATGAAAGGACATGTGATATGAAAAAGCTAAAAAATAATCAATTGGACATGGTAAATCAACTGTTACTTGCAAATCAAGAGTTAAACAGGAAAGACATGGAAATCACAAATATGAGATTAGAGAACAATCAACTAAAGAATAAATTGTGATGTGAAAAGGAACTTAATGAAAGGATGAACAAGCCTAGTGAAGCTGTGAAATACTTTGAGGAAGTATTGAGGTCGCCAAGAAGGTCCAGTGACACCTCTAGACTTTGACATGATGAGCACCTATCATCCACTAAAGAAGGTGAATCATCAAAGAATGGAGAAAAGAGGAATGCAAAGTCAAAGAACAAAAAACCTACATATCATCATTGTGGAAGGATATGACACACATCAAACATTTGTAGAAGTAAGAATGGTAAGTCCAATCCTAAACCTAAATTCAATGAAAATTGATTTAACTGTAAGAAGCATGGACATCAGGCACATGAATGCAGGTCAAAGGTTAGTAAGGCACCTACTACACCTAGATTTCAAGGACACTATTACAACTATAAAAAATTTGGTCAGAGAGCACAAGAATGCAGATCCAATACTAAACCAAAGTGGACATCCAATAAGAAGAATGAAGCACCTAGGAAAGGTAACACATTCAACTAGGATTACAATACATGGTATAATTGTCATTATTATGGAGAATATGGTTATATTGGAGAAAACTGTGTAAGGACACATTTTAGAGGTACATCCAAAGGTTGGATGAGTGGAAGTTTGGTCTATTACAAATGCCACAAGGTTGGTCACATAAAAAGAGACTATAGAGCACAAGCACCGAGTGATGAACAATTCAGAAATGAAGAGACTGTTGAACATATAAGGAACCATATAAATAAGACATGGAGAAAGGAAGAGGAAGCAAGCAGTAGTGGATCTAGTGAGCCTAAGGTCACCCAATCCAATGGATCAGGTGACCACACCACTTCTATCTAAGCAAAAGGGTATGTAAGGAACTAAATTTTCAAATGTTATATTTTACACCAATTCCTGACATTTGATATGTTAAAGTCCATATCTGCATGAACCAAGATGTAGTAGGACAGATTTGAGAAAAGAGTCAAATTGCATAATTGATGTCAAGCATCAATATTTATGTCTATAATGACTGAGTCACTCAGTATGTGCCGAGCTCTTTTAATAGCTGAGATATTATATCTACTAAGATAAAAATGAAAACATTGGTATTGATTGAGTCACGGTTTCAACTGAGTGAGGGCATGTGATAACTGAGTTTTCATGTGAAGGCCGAGACAACTCTATTTCACCTACAAAGTGTACGAAGTATTCGGTGAAGACCTAATCCGACCATTTGAGTCTATAAAGTGAAATATTACCATTCATTCTCATTTCACCCAATGATTTGAGAATTTACAGAGTGATTTTAAGGCAATTGAGAATAGTGATTTGTGCTAAGTCAAGTTTGTGAAGATTCCTACAGCATGGCGTTGGCAAACATTGTGAAGGATTGTTGAAACAAGGTATTACTAAGCTACTCAAATCTATTTTAAGAACCCTAATTTGGAAAAATGGCATCCACTTCACCTACAACAATTAGGAAACAAGGTAAAGACATTTTAAATGTTCAACTAGTGAGGAGTGATGCATGTAAGCCACCGAAATTCCAAGCTATACTAGAAAGTGTGGTGAATGGAGATCACACAGGAGCCCTATCATCGATTCCACCAAAAGTCTTGATGATACATGATGTGTGCGCATGATACATGTACAAAATTGGAGAAATTAGAGATTATGAGTTGAGGGAAGCTTATAACAGGTTGTGTGATAACGGAATGTTGAAGGTCGAGCATCAACGCGTTGCTAAGAAAGGGTTAGTGTGTGTCCTAGATTTCCCTTGTAAGTTCAAAGTTGAATGAATTAAGATAATTTTGAGAAGAGTACATGACATGCAATTGTGGTTGGAGAATGGGCCGATCAAGATCACAAAAGATATGATTCACCGAGTCATCAGTTATCCTACTCTTATGGGGAAGAAGATAATGAGGTGCCAAAGTAAAGAATTAATTTAAGCTAACACATTGGCAGTATGGAACAAAAGAGGAATGACAATCTCTATGATTATAGATCCAGAGATAGATTTTGCAATAAGGGTTATATCTCACAAGTTTTATCAATCAAGAAGGATGGACAATGTTCCCTGCATCGCAGTAGATCAGGTGTGGAAGTTGGTGAAGAAAGATCATACTTATGATCTTTTTGAGCTGTAGTTGAATCAACTTGCTGAGAACTTAACATCAATCATGAAGGCTACAAAATAAATGTGTAAGTTTGGTTCCCAGATAGTTTTCTTATTCTTTTATTCACAAAACAATTTTCCTACTATAGGAGATGTAGTATGCAGTAAGGATCAACCGATAACTCAACAAGTCAATGATTTTATTCATCAGTTAGGTGATAATTTTGATAGTGTTATGGGAAGTTATTTTGTTGAATTCAAGAAGAAGATGAGGAAGAGAAGTAGAATTACTATATCCCTAGTAGAAAAACACTACAATGACATATGTTTTCTAGTGGATACTGACAATATCTATGTTCAAGTTGTTATGCTTAGGGTACCATGGCTAAGACCATTGCCTTATGAGGTCAACATAGATGAGACATCAACAACAATAACTAATTTACTTGCTGAAGAGATTGATAGAAAAGAAAAGCCTTTTGGGAATTATGAAGAAGCAAAGTCCAAAATCACTATGGGGTTAAAGTCTGCAACCCTAGAGAGGAAAAGGAAGAAAATAGTCAAGAATCTAGAAAATATGCTAGGAGAAGGTGAAGAGGAAAATGCACCTCTTCAAATTACACAAGGTCAAGGTGAAGATTAGTCTAGTGAATTTGAAGGTAGTGAAGAGGAGGAAGTTGAAACTCAAAAGAAGGGCAAGGAGGCAATGGTTGTCGAGTCTAGTAAGAGAAAGATACAACAACAAAAGCCTAATATTCCTACAAAACTTAGATCAAGAACTAGGGATGCTTCAACTACCAAAATTGTCGAGACCCAAAGGAAAATGCCAACAAAGAAAACTCAAGGGGAATGCTCAGGAAAAAGAAAAAAGTGCAAACTAGAGCTGTGTCGAGTCATCTCAAGAAGCTGAGAAGAAAGCTAGTGATACAGAAGGATGATGATGAATAAATGACCAACACATATGATAACAGAACATTGAAGGTGGCATCATACAGACATCTAACTAGTGTGGATGAAATATGCCAAAATATCAAGAGCACAATAGGATTAACATGTTTCAAGCTTGTAAAATTTGAAAAACTAAGTAGAGATGATAACGAGAAGATTGAAGAGGCTATGTTAGAGATGCTATGCACATTCAAGATGACACATTTGCAAATAGGGAATCTAATCCCTAAATAACTGTTTAGCAAAATTGATCAGAAATGGCAGTATGCTATTATGACCGAGAGGCAGATAAGAGAAGGAACTCTAGCCCAGATCATGCCTAAACTAACACCTAAGAAAATAGGAAAATTCATGGAGGAGCATAGAAATAGGTTTATACCTAAGCTAAGGGCTTATTCCATTTTGAAACATAATGTCAAACAGAGAAAAAGGATGTGGAAGATCATTTTTGGATTAATGGTTGCTAAGAGTGCACAACAAGGTGAAGGTACATCCAGCCATGTAGAACTGGATAATAAAGAAGATGTAGATGAGCCTCATAATCTTGAGGAAGAGGAAAGACAAAAGCTAGAAGTGAGTGCATCAAAGGATGTGATCACTATTGATGATATCCCTGAGGACACACAAGTAAACATCAACGCCTTGACTAGGGAAGAAATAAAAAGCCAAATTCTTAAGGAGGTAGCCTCATATCCCTTTCTACCAAGTACCAATCCCATTCTCATCTAGGTACATGATTATACAAGGATTAAGGTTACATCAACTATTGACACTAAACCTTCAAGCTCCCACATAGTCATAGTTGAGTAGAAAGTCTTACAAAGTTCAAGTGCTGAGGAACAAGACAAGTCGACAACAACAACAGGTAATGAACCTGCCGAGGAAGATAATAAAGGAAAAGGAGAGGAGAATTTAAAAGATCAAGCAGATGATTCTGCAACAATAATTTTAGGACCTCATGTGGAGGAAGGAAAGAAGACTAGGGAGACAATAACAAAGGAGCACCCAGAGCCTAAGGAGCAAGAGGGTATCCAAGTCTTAGTACAGATGCTGAGTGACAGTACACCGAAGAAGAAAGTGCATAAGAAAAAGGAGAAGTCTCCTACCACACAGGTAACATTAGATGAATTTATAGTGATTTTGAAGTGGGACACTACTAACTTGAAATATGAGAAAATACAAATATTGCAAGATCTCTTGAAGAAGAAGAGAAAGCAAGAAGAATTAAGGAGAGAACATCAATAGACGTAGGTACTGCATGAAATAAAAAGTATATTTGTAGACACTTTTGAAATGGATGATGTGAATGAAACTTTACCTATTCTAGAACAATTGGTTCATATTGTTAAAAAGGTGAACAGTGAAGAAAGTGAAGCTAATGAAAAGCTCATGCAGTGGTCAGAAAGAAAGTTTGAGACAAAGGTTCTTGAAAGAGTCTCAACTGAGATAACAGTCAAACAAGTAGAACTTTGTGGCTTAGTGAATAACTTAGATGAGGTTCTACGAAATGTTCATTCTTTGTACAAGAAACTATGCAATGTAGAAACATTCACTAAAGAAAATCAAGAATTGGTTGATAAACTACATTTAGACTTGAAGTCTACTAGTCATTCATTGAGCATGGATGCAAGTTCCAACTCCATTCACTTCACATGACTACTTCATGCACAAGGGAGATTAGCCGAGCTCATGGATAATGATGGAAGAATAAGAGCCAAACTAATCTCAATACAAATAATGTTAACACCTCATTTGGAGGTCATGCAGAGAGAATTGGCATCAGCAAAGGAGTTAGTATAGAGAGATCCACATCTCTCTATTGCCAAGAGTTTGGTTGATATAGCTGCCCAACTAGAGATCAAGATATAGGTTTTGGAGTCTGTGAGATCCAAATGGGACAATGCCTTAGAAATAATTATGCAACTCCACAAACCATTCTTGGAAAAGTATTTTCTTACTCCCACACCCCAGCATCTTCAAATGATAAAAATAAGGGGGGAACAATAGATATGTCATGGCACAAGGAGGAAATGAGTCATGTACTCATGTATAGTACAAAGATATAGAATAGAAAGGTATGCCATACTATTTTGTAATGTAAATGTATATTCAGTGTATGTCAAAGAGTCATGTATATATGTAAAATATTTTGAAGACCGAGTCAAAGTCTTAGGAGGAGTACTCAACTACTAAGTACTAGTTTTGGTTATACAATGTAAAAGTCATGACAAAGTGTTTTTGCCACTAATGTCAAAGGGGGAGATTGTTGATCCCTATGTTATGTTGTTTATTAGTGTCTAACACTTAGTCATTTTCAAGGAAATGTTGGTTGGTCATCACTACGACCGAGCCATCTTATTAAGGCCGAGTCATGTATAGAATTGTATAGTTACCGAGTAGTAGTTACTGTCGAGCAAGTCAGAGGTCGTCGAGTACTTCAGTAGTTACCATGTAGTTTATGCTGAGTTGTATAGAAGAGTTAGTGTTGAGCACCAGTATATGAAGAATATTTTTGACTAAGCATCAAAGACTTCATATGCCGAGCAAGCCAATTTTGACATATGTGTTTGTTATGGCACAAACACCAAGGTAAATTTTTTTATCTGACTTTTATGCAAGATTTAATGATTGTTGAGAGAATCAAGGAGTTGATTACACTTTGTAATTATTATTATTAATCCTTATGCAAGCCATGTAACCTATCATAAAAAGGGAATGCTTAAGAAGCATAAGTGATGAATCTAGATCTTTGATCTTGATCTAGAAGCTTGATTAGATGTTTATATAATGTGATATCAAAACCCTAAAACATAGTAAGAGAGAGTAATAGAGAAGATCTCTTATATGAGGAACAAAGAAGTGTTTTGATTGTTAGATGCAGAGATCAGACATAGTGACCGAGAAGAGCACTGAAGGACATAACATAGCTACATTTGATTTTGGAGATCAAACAAGTATTGGAAATATATGATCTATAATCAACATTTATAGTGCAAATTGAAGGATCAGCTACTAATACATTTTAGCAGGTGAATCAGGGTAAATATCTTAATAGAGTGGTCCTCATAGGCCTTTATATATCTCTTAACCGAGTGCTTACTTAGCTTTAAGTTTCAAATTCTTTAATCAAGGTAGATTGTATAAGTTTGTAAGCTCTTAACATGACATACCCCTCACAGGGTAGATCATCTAAAGTGATCAAATTTTGTAGCCCTAATAGGCACACTTTAATACTGTAGTAGTGAAGATTTGTGGGTGTCATCCCCACCCCAGTTTTACCTTTCAAGGGTTTCTTGGTTACCAAATTTATGTGTTATGTGTTTCATTTGATGGATGAGTTTAGAATGTTAGATACATTTCAGTATTGAAATGTATGTTTATGGCATGCATGTGGAATTAGTTTCAAATTGAGAAGTATTGTGGATAACTGATTCACCCCTCCTCTTAGTATCTCACTTTCCCATATTAGATTTACAACAGGTAGATCTCTTACTACCCTTTAAAAACTAATCTTCACCAGTTATCAAAGTAGATGTGACACATCCTTCGATACCACTACCAACTTTCATTGAAATTTTCAATAAAAAGAAATGCCTTGTAGAAGCATCCAACTGATACATATTTCTTCTAGTCCTTTTGCCTACAATAATAAAATTTCTAGATCCCTTCTATATTTCACAACCACCATCCTAAAAGACAACATTGTAGCCATTTTCTCACATCTATCCCACACTCAAAAGATTATGATGGAATCCTTTCACATAGTACACATTGTCAGTATTATGTTTCCCTTCAAAAGTAATAGAACCTCTTCCAACAATTTGTGCAGTTTGATCATCTCCAAATCTAATAGAACCACCATCATATTTTTCAAGTTTCACAAACTTACTTTTTTCACTGCTCATATGATTAGAGCAACTACCATCAATCAACCATTCATTCTTTGTAGTTGCAACAATTTTAGTATTACTTTCTAGAGATGTCACATTACTAGCTTTAGGTTCAAGTTTAACTTCTTCAACATAAAATAATAATTCACCTTCTTCTGATTCATCATCTGAGATACTATCATCTTCATTAGCATAATAAGCCTTCTCATTGAATTTTAGTTTTGGTCTTGTTCCTTTTTTCAGACATCTAGTAGCAATATGGACAACCTTTCCACGCCTAAAAAATTTAAGAGGTAAGATACCTATATACTTATCGGTTCCTTTCTTAAGCCTTCTTACAAATTTTTCTTCTACTTCATCTATGCTCTCATCATCTGGATCTTCATCATCCACTGTCACTTTAAAAATACTCTTAGATCCAAGTTTGTTTTTTCCAAACTTTCTCATTTCAAATGTGCTTAGAGTGCCAAACAATTATTCTTTGGTGAATTTTTCTAGATTATAAGTCTCTTTAATTGTTGAGACTTTGTCACTATAGATTTTCATTAAAGTCCTCAAAATTTTATCTATTACATCCTTTTTTATCCAAAGTGGTACCAAGATTTTTGATCTCATTTTCAAAATCATCAATTTTTTGATAGTATCTTTTTATATCTTCTCCTTCTTCCATTTTTAAGTTCTCATATCTACCTTTAATAGTCTACAACTTACCTAATTTAACCACATCATTTCTTTCGTAGAAGTTTTCAGTTTTTCCCAAACTTCATAAGTAGTTTCTAATGTAACTTAAATAGTTTCATAAGTAGTTTCTAATGTAACAACCATTGCCAATTCATTTTTTGATAATGCATTAAAAATGGCATACCTTGATCTTTCATTTTCTTCATATGCATCAATCTCATCCAGAGTAGTAGGTCCATTTTCCAACATGATATATTTTTTCTCCATAGCTTTCCAAGACCTGTAACTTAAATAAATTAGATATCCCCTCATCTTTTTTTTCTAGTAGATAAATAACTACATATGGGGCAGCTCCCTTTGAATTAAAAACAAGAAAATTTATTTTGGCCTGTACCAGGTGAGGCCACAGGAGGGAAGCCTCATCCCAAAACAAATCAGCCCAAAAAAAAAATCTAAATCCCTCACAACTAGGAGAAGACATGGGGGCAGAAAAAAATAATTAGCATAGTGATTTCTCTCCATTCTTGGTGTGTGAGTGCAGAAGAATGTTAAAGATGGTCTCATTTTTCTTCCTCTTCCTATGAACAACAATCCAATTTTCCTTAGACCCCTCAAGACTCTGAACCTCTCTTTATTTTTTATTTGAATCTCCCTTGTCCTCATTCGAAACAAGTGTGGAGTTCTCTAAATGCTCTCCCACATCTAGATCTTCTTGTGTTCCAGTTTTAAAACAATGTTTCACATTAGGAGGGGAATTTATCAAATCCCTCCCATATTCCCCACCCAATACATTACCAGGGGATGCAACAGTCTTGGATTGTACCACATCTGATGAGGACAACCCAACTTTGGTCCCACTGGTGGGAGCTAACAATGAGGTTGGGGGATTAAACCTACCATCTATGGAGTCCAAAGAGTCATCCTTTATCTTTATCATCTCTAAAGATGAAATAGATTCATTAGCCAATGCACTCTTTTCTTGTTTTGAATCTTCCTTTTCCACAACATAGTGGTGAGGATTGGCATCCTTCCACCAAGTAGGTTGATTATCTTTCCTTTGTTTGGAGCATTGTACAACCATATGTGGATGACAAAAAAATCACAAGTGGAGGATATTTTCCTTGGAAAGGGATTGTTTTCTTGGTTGAGCAAGAAGTAGTATTGTATATCACAATCTATTGCTGAATCATAATATGTTGTTGTTTCTATTAATTGCACTCAATTTTTTGGATGAAATAGATGTTGAAGGATATTGGAGTAAGCATTCAAGGGCCTATTTTTATTCACCATGATAACACAAGTATAGTCAATATGTCAAAGAATCTAGTATTAAACTCTAAGATAAAGCATATATCAATTAAATATCACTTTTTAAGAGAAACAAATGCAGAGAAGGAAGTCAGATTGGAATACATCAGGACAAAGGAACAGATAACATACATTTTTACAAAACCGTTTCCAAAAGAGATCTTTGAGTATCTTAGAGGTATACTTGGGGTGGTGGCCCCACCTTGTGACAATTAAATGATGCAGGAATGATGATTATCAATCCAGTGATTGTCAGAGCTTTATTATTCTTTTGGATTTGATGCTTGGTCCCACTCCTTAGGGGGAGTAGTTATAGAGGTTGAACTGATGAAGTGTTTATGAACAGAGCACTTGGCATGTTGCAGACATGAAGATTTAAAAAAGCTACATCATAGGGGGAGACATTTGTTTGATCAGAGTTGAAACCCTTTTCCATTGATGTCAAAGGGGGAGAAATTTATGTGAAAAACCTCCTACTTTCTTAGGGGTAGAATTGTTGAAGATATTGAGAAGGTTGTATTGAGTTGAATTATTTTGGGTTGATTTTTTCTCACTCATATGTTTCCATCAATACACATTATGAACAATGGAACATGCACAACATAACATGTAACAACATATAGAATAACTAAAATACAAATAGAGGAATGTCTCAACAAGATCAATTCTTTCATCACCTTGCACCAACATAGCAACAATGGTCATCTAAAAAAATAAAATCAAAACATATAACAAACAAACATCATGGAGGAAGCACATTACAACAAGAAAACACAAATAATCCATTACACAAGAGGAGATAGTCAATAATATCCCCTTCCCCACCATCTCAGTCTACAATGTTTAGGGAAGGTGGGAAACACACAAGTGGGGAAATATCAATCATGAGAGATGGAACAATAGCCAATTCCAAACAAGGACCATGATTTAAAGATAGGAGAGTTTTTTCTTCACTAGGTCTAAGAGATAATTGTTTTGCAAACATAACTAATCAATCATGATTAACATCAATAAGCTCATACATATCATTAGAATCACTAGCACAAATATCATAATTTGTATTAGAAAGATTTAAATCATCATCATCAAGAGTATATTCATCATCCAAATTAATTTCAATAGAATCTAAGCTAGGAATAAAATTAACATGGTTTTTCAATTTCATCTTTTTGAAATTAACTTCCTCCCTTCGGCTATGCATAGGTTGGTCAAAGGGAATCAAAGCATTTGTACGTGTTTTAGGGAAGGAAAGATATAGGGAAGAATGATCATAGGATCTAACATGATGTTTACAATGGAAGTTATGAGAAAAATGTTTATGTTTGGTTTTGATTGAAATTTGGTTTGGTTTAGGATCAATCAACATTGGGTCCTTTTCTTCTTTATGGGGAAGAACTAAAGGCACCACACTAGGTTGGGAGATATCATTAGTGGAAAATTTATAGGATATAGGAGGTAGAATGGAAGAATATAGTTAAGGCATAAAAGGTGTAGGAAGAATTATAGGTCTAGGGCAAGGAGATGGATCATCCTTAGGATTGATAAGCTCACAAAGGTTTTGGATCTTAAAATTTTGATAGGATCAAAAAATACTTCCTTTGTGACGTTGAATTGGTTGAGGCATAAAAGGCCAAAAGAAGTCAATATAAAATTAACCTATAGGATCTAAAGGCTAATAGAGAGTATGATTAATCATGATTATTTCTCCATCATGAGAAAATTTTAAACACTTATGAATATGAGAGACTATGAATTTCATGGAGGTGAGCCAAGGAAGATTGTGTCTAACTTGAAACTGATCAAAAGTTGAGATGACAATAATGGTGACATATAATTCTTTACCACCAAATTCTATGAGAAAAGTGATAGAACCATGGGTGGGATAGGTGAAACCATTGCAAGTTTGGATCATCACATAAAATTTATCATAGAAATATCACTGCAATTGTCTAGTGTAAAAATGCTCTTTAGTTATAACATTTATCATGAAAGTATGATCTATAAGGAGACCACGAAAAACAAGACCATTACCTTTTCTACAATATAAAGAGGACCATCAGGTGCTTTAATTGTCTCTTTAGGATAAATGTAATATAAAGCTCAATTTTATGTTCAAATTGATTAAAAAGGTTGACAACATTATTTGCTTCAATATACTCAACGTCATAGTCAACAACATGGGCATAAAAAGAAGGTAGACACTGAGTAGATTCAACTGTATTACTGAAATGAGAAGGCAAAGGATTGGTATAAATTTGCAAGTTTTATTAGATATTTTTTGTAATTGTTGTTATTTTTTTTTATTTTCAAGTTTTGTCATTGATGTCAACATATGACATATACTTCATTTTTGAGTTGGTTATATCAGACAAATTGTGTTTCTAGTTGCTATAGGTAGTTGGATAGAAATGTAAGAACATTGTATGGCAGTTTAGTGTATGCAAACTTTGTTTTATCATTCTAAAGATGTATAGACATTATGTCTAAGGTCACATGGATTAATATGATGATTTGAGTGAGCTATAGTTATTTTGGTGAAGACTAGTTATAGGACAAAGACAAGGAATTTGACAGAGTCAGTTGTTGAGTTTTGAGCATAAGTTTGTTGTGAGTTGGAATCATGTTGTGCGAGCTTTAGGCATGGAATAAAATATAGGATGAAGTACACTCTAGGATTTATGGCTTAATTGGTTCATGTTAATGATAGCTCTAGTGTATGAGCTTGGATAATTTCTTTTGGGAGCCAACTAGGTGGTGTAACATGTTCCGTGGATTGGCAAGCGTTAATTATGGATCTTGGTGCGTAAATTAATATTTATAATTTTAAAAATATTTTTATCAGGTATTGTGTGTTCCTAAGTATTATTTAATGTAAATTTTTGTGAATTAGGGAAGTCTTAACATGCTGACCTAATTGAGACTTGTAACATTTATAAAGGAGAGTAAATTCTCTAATGTAATGTGAAGAATATTTATGGGAGGTATGTGTGATTGTGCATGTGAGCATTGTAATAAGAGAAGAGCTAAAGAGAAGAAGTATGAGTGAAATCTATGATCATTCTTTGTGCACTTTAATGGAACTGTAAAGGCAAGTAATTTTCTATTACTTAGTTCTGTCATTTGAAAAACAAGTTCACTTCATTGTATTTGGATAGTGAGTCTTGAAGGTGGGTTTAACCTTCTCCTTGGAGAAGAGTGCATTTTTGTTCTCATAAACTCCTAACAGGGTTGAAGGACCTTTTAACATTGGCACTATCATTTAACAAGGACTATTATAGTGGATATATTGTATCAACTCCTAACAAGGCTAGGTCTCCTAACATGGACATTTTTATACTATTGCACTAACTAGTGGGTTCCATCCCCATCGGTTTTTTTCCCTTAACAAGGTTTTCCTCAAGAAAAAAACTCTATGTGTTATGATGTTTTTGTCTATCTTGTTCATCTTGTTTAGCACTGCTATATTCTTGATTAACGATCTAGTTAAGAAGTTTAAAGTTTAGAATATTATACACAACTAATTCACCCCCCCTCTGAGTTGTGTGGTGTGGCTTGCTATTGCTAATAAGTTTTGGTTGGGAGGTGCTACATATCTATTTACTTTCTCATTAAAACCCTCAAAAAATATAGAAGTGGAATCAATGAGGTCTTGAATGACATATTTCAAAAGAAAACACTTCTTAGTATCATGGCTTGGTTGATGATGGTATTTATAAAAAGCTTTGTGATCAAAGGATTTACAAAAAGTTTTGGATGTGTCAATTAGTTTAATGGGAGGAACTTGTATCACATTAGCATGAATCAAATTCAACATCACATTATGAAAAGATTTAGAAAGAGATGTAAAATTATGAGAAGGTCTAAATATAGATGACAATGGAGCGACACCTTTGGATGCTTCTACCACTTGCTCATCAACATAGTTTGATGAATTATTGATTTTTATGAATCTTTTAGGTTTCTAAAACTTTTGATAGGACTAAAATGTGGCATCAATTTTATAAACTAGAGCCATTGGAGGAGTGCTCACAAATTAACTCATTTGAAGCTAATAATTGTGAAGCACTACACATAATTGAGTAAAAGAGGTTAATTTAGACAACAATATCTTATACCTAATATATTTTTATAAATCAGAAATGAAAATATCATGCATATACAAATCAAGCATAGGATAAGAAATTTGAACATGCTTTCTTAAATCTACCAATGATGTTAATCACTTTTTCTTTAACACAATATTTACAATGCATCGAATTAGTCAAAGAAATTTTAGGACCAATATTGTTTTGTAACTATTGAATGAAAGAATTAGCAATTTTTTGAAAAGAATAAGGAGGAAAAGAACAATACCATTGCAAGAATTTATCTTGAAAGGTTTTAGTAAAAAATTCAGCCATGAACCTATGATCATGAGATAAATCACTACACAATATTTGAAAGGTTTGAACATGAGTCAAAGGATCACCCTTACCATTGTAAGTCTCCAAATGAGGAATTTCCATGTATTGAAGAATGAAAAATGAATGATATCTAAGGACAAAGGACTAGCAATGTCACAAGTAGGAATGTTAAATTTGGACTGAGTCATATAATCAATTTGTTGTTGCAAAGAGGAGATGGTTTGAGCCAAGATATTGATAGTAGATTCAGTAGAAAGAGTGGTATAAGATATGTGTAAAAGGTTTGGACCATTATGGGAAATGGAAGGAACAATGGAATACAAAAAGGGAACACTATTGTAAGTGGGAATGGATGAAGGTAAGGACACACATGGAATACTTAAAGAAGGAGGAATAATAGGATTAGGATTGCTAACGTGTGTAGGATTGGTATTTTAAATGGAATTAGTTATTATAGGTGGAGCATAAGTAGACACAATAGGTATTAAGGTAGGAATAGGAATGGAGGTTTCAAAAATAGTGGTAGGTGAAATCAAACCTAACTCTTGAGAACAATCTCTAATAGGATTGAAATTGTTATCAATGATATTAGAGATAATATAAAAGATGTTAACACCAAGTTCATCGTTATGAATTATCTTCCTCAAACCCTCTACTAAAAAAATGACCTTAGGATTGGAGTTTTCTTATCCTAACCATTGCTCAAAATTTTCAAAGTCATGGGACAACTTTTGAACTTGCATAGGAGGATCTCTTAAGGTCTCATATTTGTCATGAGAAGAGTGTGAATATTTGTTCTCAATAAGAGGAATATCATTACTAGGCATGTTGGTCTCATCAAGATTCCTAGGAAGAAAAGAGGATTTGGGATCAAAGGAACCCACAAGTCTATGAAATCTTCTAAATCAAAATGATATACCTGTAGGACTCATTGTAATAACACTAATGGACACTAATATGAAATATAGATAGATATAATGTAAATATATAAAGTTTGAAATAGATATGAAAACATCAACTAATCATAATTAATGAAAAAAACATCTAACCATCAAATCAAATATGAATATTTAAAGCATATAATAAAGTAAATGCAATTTAACTACCAAAATCAGAAGAGAAAATTATGATTTAGGTTCACAAAAATTGTACAAGGTGAAAATGTAATAAATGCAAATAGGGTATATCACCTCTCCTTTTCAAGATTGAACATTTAGAAGGAAGATGCCCCAATAGGATCAATGGGGCGACTCAAGTGCTAGATGGGGTAATGATCCTTTACTAAATATATAATTTTGAAATGGGAAATGATAATAAAGACACAAATGTATATTAGGAAATGTTTAAATGCATCTATAAATGAAATTGGAAACAATCTAATTTAGATATGAATAACTGACAAATAGAGTCTTGAAAGTACCTATATCAACTTTTATGAAATTATGACACTATAACCTTCTTGCTAGTCAAATATAAGCCTTTTTTTGAGGGTATATAGTAGCTGAGATGATCTGTACCCAAGTATAGAATTTTTGCATCATTATATACCTTTGGATTATGAATGAGACTTTCATGGATTCTCTAATTGTTCTCGATTTTCCTGGAGAAGTTTCAATAGCTATGTAGCTTATTCCTGCACATAGAAAAATGGGGAAAAGGTTGGGTAAAATAGGGTTTTCATTTTTCAAACCATTGTTTAGGAATCAAACTTGAAATGAAAGGAAAATTCATAAACAAAAGTATGTAAAAAGGTAAACATTAGATTCACCTTTCTTAAAGCCTCATGGATGGATGTTGGAATTCCTCATTCCCATGAAGATGCTTGAATGTGCTTGGAATCAAGGATTTGAAATTGATTTTTAGAATAGGAATTGAGAATTCCCTCACAAATTCATGGATCTATGAATCCCACACCTAGATATTCAATGCAGTTATACTTGATAATCGCCTGCAATGAAGGATAGATTGATGTAGATGGAAGGAAAGATCTTCTTGCTTGATTGAGAATTCCTCTACTTTTTCATAATGGGAGAGAAAATTTCTTCAATAGAGAATATTTCCTTGGAATGAACTTGAATGAATTGGAGAAACTAGATCTTGGATGCTTTCCTTCAAATCTTGAATCCAATTGCTCCATTGCTTACGATTGCTTGATTGCTCTTGAAAACTTGATTGTGAATGATTGAGTATAGTTCTTGGTTAAAAAATGAGGAGAGATAGGGTATTTTTATAACTCATCCAATATTTTGAGATTCATAATTTATCTAGGAAAACCATTGGATCTTTGTTTTCCATTAACACCCCAACATAAGGCTCTAGGCCAAATCTAAGCCTAAATCCAAGGGCAAAGAACGACTGGGCCATCCTATACATAGGATTTTGATCCTAGATTTGAATTGGGTTTCAATATGGTGGAGAAGAAGTGGGAAAAAAGGAATCAGTTTGCCAAGATCAAGCATGCCAAACATCTGATCTCAAAATCACCCAAATAGGGCCTAATAAAGCATCCAATTATGGGTGATAACTTTTTAGGACAGTGTAAGGGTGAAGGTATTTCATTATCGTAACTTGATACATGGGTAAATGAAAAATGGTATGGCACAATGTGTTAGAACATCAAATTTTTATGAAATTTGATTACCCCATTTGCTCTTGCATCTGAAAGATATACTTACAAATTCTCTTTGAATGTCTCACTTTGAGGGTATATATCTTGTAGTCATGTGATGGTCATTCAAATCCACTTAGAAAGTATGTTTATCTTATATAAATAAGCTCACATTTTCATTCTTACCCCCCCATAGTCAGACTTGATGTATTTTCAAAGTACCGTATTTGGGTATCCTATGAAGATTTGTTACTTGCACATTATTCAACTTCCTAGATTGGTCAACTTTGGAGGGCAATAAATCGATACCTACTACTTTTAATATCAAAATGTCTTCTTCCCTAAATTTCCCCCATCTTAATGTGCCCATATACTCATTTTCAAATCTCTATTAATCCATTTGATATTTTTTTGAAACTTGATCCAATTGAAATTTATTCTAAATTTTAGCCTAGAAGATGAAAAATCCACCAGAGTAGGTTTCTTTTGAAATTGAAAATTCACATCTAAAAAATATCACACCTAAACGATTGGTCCTTGTAATTATTTATATTACAAAGAACTACTGTGCAAGTCCTTGTATCCCTAGCCACTCATCTGATATTTTTCTTAGATCAAAACTAGATGCAGTTTATGCATATTTGTCATGTACACAATGTCTAAGTTAGTCAAAGGCCCACTTTGATTTTTTTTTATTTCTTATCTAGATGGATATCTCATTAAATGGATTAGTCCCTTCCATTATTCATATGAAAACACATTCCCATGCTAAATCACAAAACTTCATCAATCAAATTGACATGTTTTGAAAAGCAAAAGGGATTTATAAAGTTTTATCAGAGCCTAAATGTTTTGATAAACTGTTTGAGGCCAAATTTGAAAGATGATATTTTGCAACCCTAGATAAATTTCTCATATCCATTTATTGTGTTTCAATATTTGATCAGATGTTTGCCAACATTATAATTTTCAGGACTCCATAATAAGATCTGATTGGTTTCCCAGGCCGGTTCCAAAGGTAGAAAATTCATTTTGACTACCTTCACAATACACAAATTCAAAGATGCCAGAGCTCATATTTAGACTCCAAGTTCACTCCGTACCACTTTCAATACTAAGTTGAAGAGATTTGGTAGCCATTTGTTCATAGACAAAAAAATTTAAGTCAGGCCCACATTGGACCCAACATACATCATGGTTTCCAAAGCCAGATAAAATCTAATACTAAAAGTTTATTTAATTTAAAAATGGAAGGAGAAAATAAAATTAATGCCTAATACACTAAAGATTGGATTTGTTAAATCTAAATGAGTATTTTAAATTTGGTAAATAACAAGTTCCTTCAATGCCAAGCTCTAGCTCAAGAGCATGGTCTGATTCCAAGGTTATTTGGAGGGAAAGTTTGATTCCTTTAGTTTTACCTCTTCACCCACATCCTTGATGAGACTGGAGTTTTCCTTTAAGGATGTTAATAAATAGACTGCAGGAAGTAGTTCAACATCATCACCTTGAAGTCCTTCCATAAATGTTGATGGAGATGCATTATAGGTTGGAGATTTGGGTTCTTTTAAGCACAAGGCATCATTATTTATTTAATGCCAATTCATCAAAGATAAAAGGAATAATTCTCCCAAGATGCCAAATTAAAGCCACATTTAAATTTGAAGAATAAGGATAGATTTATTTAGTAATATCTTATACATAATTGGTATACTTGTTATAAATAAAGACAAACATTAGAGCTTCAAAATCTATCAATTCTAACATTATCTTGTATCATAAAATGGCTCAAGATGCTCTACCTTCTATCGATGACTCAAAACATGCAAAAATTGAATTGAAAGGGGTTCTTAGAACACAACATGATTTATAGAATCAAATTGAAAGCACACAATAAAAGAAATTAATGTCTGGATAAAAATGGCAAGTGCTTAATAGCTCAGAAAATAGATGATCTAGGCATAAAAGAGCCTCGCCAAAATTGGTAAGACCATACACTCTGAGTGGAAGTTTGAAAGTTTGCCTAAGCTGTTGTGTCTCTCTAATGGTAGAGAAGAAGTTTAAAGGGTCTCACTGAAACGTCAAAAAATCTGCAAACCATTTTGGAACACGCCATGAGAAGATTCTTTTAAACAGTAAAAATGGTATGAATGTACATTAAGGTACAACAACAAGGAGGGTTTCTTGTCAGAGATTACAGTTGGAAGTGATGTGATGAAATACCTCATTAATGCCATCAAATGGAGTGGATAGTTGCAGCGATAGGCACGATACATATTCATTTCAAAATTTCTAAGGTGTCAAGAAATGTTTGAATTGTTTGACTAAATGTTTGATGAAAATGACTACTCAAATATGAATCATGGATATGGTCGTAGAAGAAATGAGTTTTGATGAAATGATATTGAGAATTCCAAATGTAAAGAGATGCCTCAATGAAATGTGTTACCTTCATATCCTAGGATCCTGTGATACATACAAAATATATGTATTCAATGGTAATTGCCCTTGTAAATATGCATGAAGGAACAAATTAAAAAAGGATATGCATACAATCACAGAAGATAATAGATTTTTTGAAAAAAAATTAGGGACCATCAAGCAAATGCAATCGACAGAAATAAGGGCCAGTCCCACAACCTTTTCCAACATACTCTTTACTTACACGACATAGAAGTTTTGAATGAGAGCATGACCATCCATCGAATGATAATAGAGAGCTCAGTTTCATGGACAGTAATGATTGCAAAATATGCAGGCATAAGTAAGGAAAATGAGTGTTTTTACCTTTCATAAGAGTGTGATTCATTGAATGGGGACAAAGAGGTGTTAAAGCATGTTAATGTTACCAGTTTGTGCTTCATAGCTTAAATTTCCATGATTGGTCAAGGAATTTTTTTTAGTTCTTGTGCAATGTGTGCCAAAAATTCAGTTGCAGTTCTTTATCTCAAGAAAAAAATGAAAAGGACTTAAAGGAAAATAGTTTTTTTTCATCTCATATGAAAATAATTTACAAGTGTTCATTTATTTACAAAAGAAATCAAATATACAATTAGAGATAATTTTTTCATAAATCATGAGCACATTTGGTGTTTATTCAATGATGGAAAGAACAAAATGAAGTCCACACACGCCATGGTAGCTATGAAAAATGATGCTATGAAATAAATGTGCAAGTACAAAAGTTAATAAAAGAAGAAAGGTCAAGATCCTCCATTGCCTGAGGGAATGATAGATGGGGTTATATCCTAGCTGAGCAGTTGCAGAATGCAGTCCCACATCTTGAATGTACCTGCAAAATCATGAGAGAAAAGTATCGGTCCAAAGACCAAGCAATAGAAGATCTAAAATCCTACTTCTTAAGATTGACTAATGAACACTTATTCTCTACAAGTACATAAATGAATGCAAAGAGCTATCTATGTGCAAATAAGAATTAAAAATAAAAATTAAGTAAATATTTTAAAGGGAACAAACATCATGATAAAATAATGACATGAGTATGGATAGAAAATGAGTACATAACAAATCAAAGAAGCACAAACTTCATACTTTCAGGGACTATTTTAGACAATGTAAATGACCTCATAATAAATGACTGTGATATAAATAAAGAACATGATAGTGTTGTACCAACAAATCAATGACATAAAAATATGTAAAATTAGAGTTGAATAATTCTCTGATAGTACCAAATATTTGTTAAAGCTCACTGTTATCAAGAACAAAATTCAACAGTGAGAAACAATGTTATGAGGAGGTCTCTATAAAACAGAGAACAAAACTAAATTTATAGGTCAAAATTATTTTATAATGATATTGTTCTTATGAGGGATCTGTTAGGATTGCAAATATTTTCCTGGTTTAAATCTTGCCTGTTTAAGTCGTGTCTGAAATCTTGTTCTTGAAACCCTAGGTTTTATTTTATCCAAGCCCTAAGTGTTCACCTTGTTTTAAAACCTAAGTATCCCTTGATTTTATATTTCTTTGTTACTTTTTGGGAGTCACTTAAGTTGATTTTAAAGCATGTGTCTTAAGTGTCATTGAAAGGGGCCAAGTTTGTTAAGTCATGAATCCTAGTGGGACCCATGAATTAATTTTTCCCAAGTCTAAAGTCTCCATGATGTTTTAAAAGCAAGTCAGATCCCTTTCAATCCAATGGTGGGTGCAATCCCATGATCAGAAGATGCAAAGAATTTATCCTTCAAGGCATCGAGCCTGAGTGACACATAGTTGATGATGGGACTTGGCCGAGGCTAAAGGAGAAGATAGATATCGAGCAAATCAAGTTTGATCCAATGACGGGCATGATGCCACTAACCAAAGCTGCATACTTTTTAGTCTTCACCGGATCGCGCCTAAGTGACAAGTTTCCACCCCGAGATCGTGGGACTGATATAGAAGGAGATAAAGGGAGGTCAGATCAAGTTTTATAAAATAGTAGGTGTATTCCTATGATCAAAAGTTTCTCATGGGATATTGATCAAGGCATCACGCCTTGGTGACGTGTGTCTGAGATGACATCACATAGCGCAAGATGAAAGGTCGTAACGTATGGGGAGATCGGTTTTGATCAGACGGTAGGCATAATCCCATGATCAAAACCTACAAGAAAGATATTGATCAAGGCATCATGCTTGACTGGTGCGTGTCTAGTTTGATAAAGAGGAAAAAAGGGTGGGACCTGAGCACCATGTGGAGTTGAGATGCCGCTTTCTGATTGGTCAATTTCATAGCCATGTGGAGTGATGTGGAGGTTGTCGGTCCTTTGACTTTTTGTAGACCGCACGATATGCTGAAATGGATTAGATCGATGACTCTATTTTGAATTTTGTTTTATGATGTGAAATGCTCTATTTTTACCCATTGAGGTTGCAGTTTTGAAATATAATTGGGTAGGAGGAAATGGAGTCGGCGAGCCAGGAAGACTAGATTTTTTATCTAATCCAATTTATTTTACAAAGATGGAAAGGACAAAATTGCAGATAGAAAATTGATGAATGAGTGTTATATCGATCAATCACATTTGATTTGTTTTCTTTAATCGTCACTAAAATATCATATTGAAAGAGACATTGTTCTAGAAGAGGGAGATTATGGTATGAGAAAATTGTCAGAGAAATTCATGCCCTTCCACATGGAGGTAGGTGAGGCAGTTTTGATATTGATTGAGAAGCTGAGGGTGAGAGGTCTTTTAATGAAGCAAATCTTATCCTTGCGGTTCGCCTATTATAGTTATGCCTACAATGCAAATCAGATTTGATTTTGATAACTTCAGGATTTTTAGTCATCCCTTCTGTAATAACTCTATAGTTTTGGTGGTTGACATCTTACGTTCCCCTGAGTATGAAGCTTGTTGCAATCCTTTCTCTATGAAATAATTCCCAAGATCATTTAGAAGTGCTAGAAAAATGAGATAGAAAATTTTATAAGTTTTCAGTCAGGGGTATAGAAGATTGTATTAGACTATGTCAATATAGAAATAGAAAGTTTCAGGTCTTTGGCTATTATTGTAGTGGTTCATATTTTAAAGAAAAGTGTATACATGAACATGATTCAACATATCTAATACAAATATTTCAGATTCAAGTCTCTCCTGTGTGTTCATTTCTTGAGTTATGAATTTTCTGATTCATTGCATAGAATTTATCTGTGTGTATGTTTCTATTCCTTAGTTTTGATTTGGGATCAAATTAAACTTCTCTGGATAGAACATAAATTCATCTGGTTTGCACAAGGATTTTCATAAGAAGTATGGGTCTGGGTTGAATGGATAAATACTGTCATAACGTGGTAGTATTGTAGGTCATGAATCATTGACATCAATTGGTTTTTGTACTCTGCTTTTGCATTAGAGATATTGCCCACTGGATAAGACATTGGTAAGCAACAAGTATTTTATACATTGATATATGTTTGGTTGGGTTTGGGTATATTGTGCAAATTTTAAATAACCATTTAGAGTTCTTTAAATATTATGGTTATAAGGTTGTATGTTCTTTATGGTAATTGAGAATTAATGAATGATTGATCATCATTTAGTATTTTCTTATCATTTTCTACTATTAAAGTCTAGAGATAATTGTAGAATGTTGTATGTTGAGCTAGATTAGGTGTGCCTACCTTGGTCAGAACCAAAAGTGCAAAGGGCAGTCTTGTCCCTATAGTTGGTCCAATTACCTTAGATTTCCATATAATTGGAACTAACCACACCTAAAAAAATTATCTATAGGTATATTGGTGGCTTTCAAAGCATAAAATCTATTTTGTGAATGAAAAAAATGGCGACTCCACTGGGGATAGTAGTGAATCAAGTTAAATAATGCAGGTTCTAAGTAGAGATGGACTCCTGACCTACTTATTTGTTTAAGCCAGTAAGTTGACCATTGAAAACATAGCGTTATACTTTTCCATCTTCTGGATTTGTTTCAGCAGTAGAAGATTATCAATTTTTTCTTATTTCCCTTGTGGTTATCCTTTTGTCTTGCAATTTTCCTTATCACAATATTCATATTACTGAGAACCAGTGTTATATTTCCCAACTTGTGTTGGGTGGTGACTCAAAGAAATCTCTATAGTAGTGCTGAGTAATAAACATTATTTTACGTACACTTTCTCAATATGAGTCATAGAAATACTAGATCCTGGAGGAGGGATCGTCCTGAAGATAAATTGGAAGGTGAGCTTCCAAGTACCTCTAGAGTTGGTCAGCCAAGGAAAGAAAAGAATGATAAGAATGTATCTTAGACTTGGAGACAGAAGAAGAACACCAAAGTGGAGGACCCAATCCAACCCAGCCAGGAAGGAAATGCATAAGAATATGTAGAGGCTATGGACCTTGGATTAGGTGTGTATGAAGATTACTATTCTCCTTATGCGAAAGGAGAGGATGGATCACGTCAAAATAAGAAGGATGACTGTAATGAATCTTAGGGACATAGTAGGAGGTCAAGAAGAAAGTGTATATGTGGAGAGGCTAGGAATGCCCCTCGTGCTCCAATTTATTCACCCTTGGAGAGCCCTTATGTCCCAAGAGACAAACAAGATATATTTCACATTGAAACTTCAAAATATGCAACCACTCTCCCAGATCATGAAGATATTTTTTAAGAAGTTTATGATTTGGAAAGAAGAATCCAGGAGAAAATTGCTATCGAACAACAAAAAGAAAAAGAAAAAGAGGATGAGATAAGACAAGATAAAATTAGATCTGGCCAGTTAAGAAGGCAATTGTTGGACTCGAAAGTAATAAATTGTGTTGCAACACCTAAGAAAAATAAGGAAGAACCTTTCATTCATCAAGTTTTTGAAACTAAAAAACCTAAGGATAAAGGTAAGAAGGTGGCAACATGAATTTAAATAAATGAACCTGTGAATGATATGGGTCTAATGAATCAGATGTCCAAATTGGATACTGATCTTCAGAGGGCTAAGAGAGAGAAATATATCTTAGCCAAGGAGCTTGAGAATGCAAAATTAGAGGCAACTTCTCTAGAGATGATGAAGAAGATGGATTTTCTTAGGCAGTCCTCAGGGCCTTCTAATGCGGTTGCTTCTTCCTCAACACCTAGTGGAAATTATGGAAACTCTACTAAACAAACATCCATTATTCCACTGCTAGTTGGTGCTAGAATTCCTACTACATAAAATGCTAAAGCATCTACTTCCAAAGGTGATGGTTCATTCTAAAGGAGACTAGTTCATGTAGAAAGTTACATACAACTCTCTTTTCTTGGTATTCCTAGTTATCCTAATACAATTCCAAATGAAATTAGAGAGAAACTTCCTAAATTTTCTAGAAATAATGTCATTACATGTGAAGAAAATTTAAAGAATTTTATTGACATGATGGATGACTATGAAATTGAACATGAGATGTGATTATGAAACTATTTGTCCAATCACTAATTGAAGATTCTAGGGATTGGTTTAGATGACTACTACATGATTGTGTAGGGTCCTGGAATGAATTTATAAATTGTTTCAAGGATCAATATGGTGACAAGACCAATGAAAGATTCATGCTAAATGAATTCAACAATATCAAGAAGAATCAAAATGAGGAAGTGGTTAAATTCAATGTAAGGTTTCAAAAGGCCATGCACAAGCTTTTCCAAGTAATGAGGCTTGATGAGAAGGCATGTCTTGCAACTTATTTAAATTCTTTTGATGCCAAGATGAGATATCTTCTCAGGGATAAGAATCTTAGAACCATTAGGAAAGCTTATAGGTTAGCTGCTAACATTGAGAGTAATAGAAGAGTATTAGGGAAATTGGGTAGAAGGGAAGATTGGAAGCCTCCTAGGTTTGGTAAGAAAGAATCAGATAAGCCCTCTAATGTGAAACCCAAAGAGGAAGATAATTTGAAGCAGATCTTAAATGTTTTAAAAGATTTGAAGCTTGGAGAAAATAGGAACAACAAGGTTGTAAATAATGATAAAGTTCCTTTTAGCAATTTTAACAGGAAGCCAAGGCTGCAAAATTACCCTTACAGTACCCAATGGAAGGATAGGAAGCTTGTTCTCCCAGTTAAGAAAGATAAATATGATGATAAAACACTTGATCCTTTACAAAAGAACTCTGTTAATATGAATGATGATTTTCCATGGTGTGTAGCTTGTCAATCCTTACATAATCCTTAATATTGTGATGTTTCTTTGAATGTATCTGCAAGTGAGGGACTAGGGGATGAATAAAATGAATCATATGATGATAGTGGTTGTGCTATGAACTATTCACATGTGTGGGATGAAGTAGATTATACAGATGAAGATGAAAACCAAGACGTTTCTGGCTCACAAAGTAGAAAAGAAGTTTATCATTAGAAAGTTTTTTCTGATGATGAAGAGGAAGAAATTAATGATGTAAGATGTAATGTAGAAAAGGGTGAAGAACCCATTGTGTTAAGAAGACCCTCTGATGAAGAAATAGCACAAATTACTACTGATATGGTTACTCAAGCATGAAGTAATTATGTTTTAAGAAACAAAGCAGTTGGTAATGAAGATGGTAAACCAACTAGTTTTTTCATTAAACATAACAAAGTAGACACTAAGCAAACACAAGAGAAGGGAAAACTTGCTGAAGGTGTCAAGAAGATCAAGATTAAGAAAACCAATAAGTCAAATGGTCCAAACATTGTATATAGGGTAAAAATACAGACACCAAAAATAAATATACCCTCTCCCTAAGGAGACAATAAGAAATAAAATAAGGATGACCCGAATCTAGCCTTTCAGGCTAAGGATGGAAATATTGTTATTGTGAAACAAAATTTCTTTGATGTAAAGTACATCCCTATTGATATGGGGCATTTTTTTATCACAAATTAATATCAAGGTTCTATTATTAGAGATCGTGAGAATTGGGGAACATAAGGAAAAGGTCCTCACATGGGTGAATGGTGTACTTTCCACAAAAATTTAGAAATCATAAGATAATGAGAAATTGGAAAGGGTAGAGGATAAATATGAAAACATGGGGAAGGAATCAGAATAAATTATTTCAAAGATCCCTCATATTTATTTGGATACTAATGTTGTAAATACTTCATTGGGAGCTATAGATCATTTTTTCTTGACTCTAGTTATATATGGTAATATGCTAAAAAATTGCATGATTGATTCTAGAGCATCTAATACTGTTATGCATGTAGAGGTAATGAAGTCAATGGGATTGCAAGTTGATACTACTCATCAAAGATTCCAGGTAATGGATTCCAAATAGGTACCTGTCATTGGTAATATTAAGGCTCTGCCTTATAGGATGGCTGCATACCCTGACAAATTGTTGACAATGAGTGTCTTGGTTGTTGATATTCCTCTCCAATATGGAATGTTGTTATAAAGAAAATGGAGTGCTTCAATGGGGGGTAGTATTCAATGTGATTTGTCCTTTGCAAATTTTAGTATCACTGGTGAGAATGTCAAAGTGTCCCAGGAAATTAGAACTTCCTACGTGATTAAGGAAACTAAAAATGATAATATGAATTGTTTCCTTAACACTGACATTGATTCTTTTCAAGTGAAAGATATTTAAGGTTGAAGGAAAAGATAAACCTATTCTTTTATCCGAGGAAAAAGATAATCTGATAGACCAAAGTGGCTTATGGACCTTGTATTTTGATGGTGCAAGCTCTAAGGAGGGAGCTGGTGCATGAATTTTTTTGATAGCTCATAGTGGTAAGACTTTCAAGTTCTCTTTCTATTTAAGGTTTAGATGTACAAATAACATTATAGAATATGAGGATCTATTGATTGGATTGAGGTTGGCCTCAAGACATGGAATAAGAGATCTCAGAGTGATTGGAGACTCTGAACTAGTGATATCTCAGATTAGATCCAAATATGCTTCTAAGAACAAAAGATTGAAGCAATACAAAAATGTCGTTTGGGATGAATTGGAAAATTTTGATGCATTTGGTATTGATTAGATGGATAGAGGCCAAAATAGAATGGTATATTTTATAGCTAACATTTCTTCGAGGCCAGAAGATGTCACATTTGTAGGAATCTCTAGGATAGAGGTTCAATCTAGGCCTTCCATACTAGATAATGTTAAAAGATGGAAAGTTTTTGAAGATGATTTGGATATTCTAAGGTTTTTGCATTGTGAGGAAAATTTTGGAAATAAGGAGATGGATTTCAGTGGTTATGTGGAAACCTTGGATGATAAGGACACTATTTTTGGTAAGGAAGTCTTACAGCTAAAATCAAATAGAGTTTCAAAGGGATTGGTTGTTCTTGAGAGAGCATTTGACAATAAAGATAAGTCTTTTTCTACAAAGACTATAAATATAAACCAAAGGATTTGGAAGAAGTGAACTTAGGAACAGTTGAAGCTCCTAAAAATTTATATGTTGGTGTCTCCTAAAGTTATAAATTCATTGATTGATCTTCTTAGAAAGTATAGACATGTTTTTGCATGGTCCTATGATGATTTGAAGGCTTATAGAGAATATCTCTTTCAACATGATATTCCTTTGAAGGAAGGTACAAAACCTTTAAGACAAAAAATGAGCCTTGTAAATCCCGCATTGGCACCAAAGATGCAAGAAGAATTTAAAAAAATGAGAGATGCTGGGATCATAAAACCCATCAAACATTCAACATGAGTGTCTAACTTGGTCCCAGTAAGGAAAAATAATGGAGATATTATACTATATGTAGAATTCAAAAAATTGAATATTAATTCATTAAAGGACAACTATGGTTTGCCAAACATGGAAGCCATGCTATAGAGAGTTAATGGATCTAAATTGATGTTAATGATGGATGGGTTTTCAAGATACAATTAGGTTATGGTCAAGGAATCTAAGAAATTCAAAATTGCATTTACCACTACATGGGGTACTTATGTATATGTTAGAATGCCTTTCAGCTTGACAAATGCTGGGGAAAATTTTCAGAGAGCCATGGATGTGGCTTTTGTAGATTTCATAAATAATTTTTTAGTGATTTACCAGGATGACCTTATAGCTTATTCAACAAAGGAAGATCATCATTGCGGTCATCTTGAAAATATTTTTGTAAGAGCTTTGGACTATGGGGTTTCACTTAACCCAAAGAAGTGTTCTTTTGGGGTCATAGAAGGTAAGCTCTTAAGGCATATTGTGTCTAAGGATGGAGTTAGGATTAATCACGAAAGGGTTTCTTCTATTGATAAAGTTCCTCAACCTAAGAATGTCAAAGGAATTCAATCTTTCTTTGGGTAGGTAAATTTTTTAAGAAGATTCATTACAAATTTTGCCGAGACCAATATTCCTATCTCTAAAATATTAAAGAAGGGAGCTAAAGTAGAATAGAGTGAAGAAGCATCTAAGGATTTCTCAAATATTAAGCAAGCTATCAAAGATGCCCCTATATTGAGGAAACCTGACTATGGTAAGCCCATGTAAATTTTTTCTTTTGCCTCATACCATACTATTGTTATAGTCTTGTTACAAAAGAACCCAAAGGGTTTTGACCAGCCAAGCTCTTTCTTTAGCAAGTCCTTACATGCATCAGAATTGAAATATGATATTAATGAAAAACATGCATATGCTTTGGTAAAGGATTTTAAGGCTTTCAGATGTTACTTGGTTGGAGAGACCATAGTTTCTTATATGTCCAGTGCTGTTGTGAAGTATATATTAGTACAAAAAGAAGTTTCAAGAAGAGGATGTAGGTGGATAAATAGAATTCAAGAATTCAATATAGACATTCAGATCACAAAGTTGGTTAGAGGCCTAGGATTAGAAAAACTAATGGCTCAGAGAAACTTAGATGCAAACCATATAAACATGCTTGAAGAAGAGAAAAGGCCTTATATGTGTGATTTGGATTGTTGTGAATGGTATAAATATATTATTGGATACTTGCAAAAAATAATGTTTCCTCCTGAGATGGATGATAGTAAGAAGAGAACAATCAAGCTGCATGCTATTAAGTATGCTATTTTGAATGGTGACCTATGGTGGAGGAGAAGTAAATGAGTTTTGTTGAAGTGTGTAGATCATGGTAAATCCAGGGATCTATTAGAAGAAATGAACAATGGTATATGTGGTGGCCGTTACATGGCTAAGACCACTGCACATAAGATCTTGAGGTCTGGTTTTTTGTGGCCTACTATTTTTAAGGATGTTCATAGATTTATCAAGAAGTGTGATGCCTGTCAGAGATTTGCATGTAAGTTGAAGTTTGATGGAAAATTTCCTTTAAAGCTCGTGACAATTGAAGCACCTTTTCAAAAGTGGGGTATGGATTTCATTGGAGAAATTCTCAACAAATCTAGTGGAGGCCATTCATGGATTCTAGTGGCAACTGATTATTTTACCAAATGGGTTGAAGCTATTCCTACTAAGAGAGCCACCAATAAGGTTGTAACTAATTTTGTATTGCAAAACATCCTCACAAGGTTTGGTTGTCTAGAAAATATAGTGGTAGATAATGCAATGTGTTTTAGGTTTGAAGAATTTAATGATTTCTACCAATTATATGGGATCCAAATTTCTTATTCATCCCCATACCACCCATAGGGGAATGGTAAAGTTGAATCTAGTAATAAAAGATTGATAAAAATTCTGAAAATGAGTGTTAGATAAGAATAAAAGGGCTTGGGATTCAAAATTGCAGCAAGCACTGTGGGCTGATAGAGTAACAGTGAAAAAGGCTATTGGTTGTGCACCCTTTGATTTAGTATATGGTACACATGCTAAGTTGCTACAAAATAATTTTCTGCACATATACAAGTTTATCCAGATTTGTGATGATTAATTGGATGATGAAATGAGAATCAGAGTGGATGAATTGATATATTTGGATGAGTCAAGAAGGGAGGCACATGATATAAATATTAGGTTACAGCTCCAATGTAAGAATTTATATGACAAAAGAACCACTCTAAGGAGTTTTGAGATTGATGATTTGGTCTTAATGTGGAATGCTAGACTAGAGTTTAAACGAAAACATGGTAAATTTGATCCTATTTGGCTGGAACCATATATCATTGATAGTAAACGGGGTTTTGATTCTTACATTCTTAAGGATTTGACTGGAAATATTTTGGAATTGCCAATTCATGGACAATTACTAAAATTTTACTTCTCCTGAAGTTTTCATTATCCATGAACAATAGGTTTTAGATGTGTATATTTGTTCATAGTGTGTTGCCTTCTGTTGGGTGTTTGTTTCAGTTGTGTGTTGTAGAGTAGTTTTCTTTCCGTAGGTGGTCTTCTTAACCCTGAGATCCTAGAATCTTATTATGCCTACAGGAGACATACATTCCCAATTAGAGCCACTGTTAGGACTGTAAATATTTTCTTGGTTTAAATTTCTTGTTTAAGTCATGTCTGAAATATTATTCTTAAAACCCTAGGTTTTATTTTATCTAAGCCCTAAGTGCTCGCCTTGTTTTAAAACCTAAGTATCCCTTGTTTTTTATATTTCTTCATTACTTTTTGGGAGTCACTTAAGTTGGTTTTAAAGCATGTGTCTTAAGTGTCATTGAAAGGGTCCAATTTTGTTAAGTCATGAATCCTAGTGGGACCCGTGAATTAATTTTTCCTAAGTATAAAGTCTCTATGATGTTTTAAAAGCAAGTAAAATCCCTTTCAATCCAACGGTGGGAAGGATCCCGTGATCAAAAGATGTGAAGAATTTACCCTTCAATGCATTATGCTTGAATGACATGTAGCTGATGGTGGGACTTGGTCGAGGCTAAATGAGAAGATTTATATTGAGTAGATCAAGTTTGATCCAACGTCGAGTGTGATATCGCTAACCAAAGTTGCATACTTTTTAGTCTTCGTAGGATCATGCCTAAGTGACAAGTGTCTACCCTGAGATCATGGGACCAATATAAAAGGAGATAAAGGGAGTTTAGATCAAGTTTGATTAGAAGGTAGGCATATTATCATGATCAAAATTTGCTCATGAGATATTGATCAAGGCATCACACCTTGGTGATGCGTGTCTGGGATGATATCACATAGCACAGGTGGAAAGGTGGTAAAGTATGGATAGATCATTTTGATCAGACGGTAGGCGTAATCATGTGATCAAAACCTACAAGAAAGATACTTCTCAAGGCATCATGCCTAATTGACACGTGTCTAGTTTGATTAAGAGGAAAAAAGGTTGGGGCATGAGTGCCATGTGGAGTTGAGATGCCACTTTCTGATTGGTCAATTTTATAGCCATGTGGAGTGATGTGGAGGTCATCGATCCTTTAAATTTTTATAAACCACACAATATGCTGAGATGGATTAGATCAACGGCTCCGTTTTGAAAATTTTTTATGATGTGAAATTCTCTATTTTTACCCATTGAGGTTACAGTTTTGAAATATGATTATGTAGGAGGAAATGGAGTCAACGAGCCAATAAGATTGGATTTATGATCTAATCTGATTTATTTTGTAGAGATGGAAAGGACAAAATTGCAGATAGAGAATTGATGAATGAGTGTTCTATCAGTCAATCAGATTTGATTTGTTTTCTTTGATCACCACTAAAATCTAATATTGAAAGGGACATTCTTTTGGAAGAGGGAGATTATGGTATGGGAAAATTGTCAAAGAAATTCATGCCCCTGCCACATGGAGGTAGGTGAGGTAGTTTTGATATTGATTGAGAAGCTAAGGGCAAGAGGTCTTTTAATGAAGAAAATATTATCCTTGTGGTTTGCCTGCTATGGTTACGCCTACAATGTAAATCAGATTTAATTTTGATATCTCTGGGATTTTCGATCATCCCTTCTATAATAACTCTGTATTTTTGGTGGTTGACAACTTACCTTCCCCTGAGTTTGAAGTTTGTTGCAATCCTTGCTCTATAAAATGATTCCTAAGATCATTTAGAAGTGCTGGAAAACTAAGATAGAAAATTTTATAAGTTTTCAGTTAGGGATATAGTAGACTGTATTAGACTATGTCAATATAGAAATAGAAAGTTTTAGGTCTTTGGTTATTATTGTATAAGTTCATATTTTGAAGCAAAGTGTATACAAGAACATGATTCAACATATATAATACAAATATTTCAGAGTCAAGTGTCTCCCGTGTGTTCATTTCTTCAGTTATGAATTTTCTGATTCATTGCATATAATTTATCTATGTATGTTGCTATTCCTTAGTTTTGATTTAGGATCAAATTAAAATTCTTTGGATAGAAAATAAGTTCATCTGGTTCACACAAGGATTTTCATAAGAAGTATGAGTCTAGGTTGAATGGATAAATATTGTCATAAGGTGGTAGTATTGTTGGTCATGAATCATTGACATCAGTTAGTTTTTGTATTCTTCTTTTGTATTAGAGATATTGCCCAATGGATAAGGCACTGGTCAAGAACAAGTATTTTCTACATTGATATATGTTTGGTTGGGTTTGTGTATATTTTGTAAATTTTAAATAACCATTCAGAGTTATTTAAATATTGTGGTTATAAGGTTGTATGCTCTTTATGGTAATTGAGAATCAATGAATGATTGGTCATCATTTAGTATTTTCTTATCATTTTCTGCTATTAAAGTCCATAGAGAATTGTATAATGTTGTATGTTGAGCTGGATTAGGTGTACCCTCCTTGGTCTTGCATAACCAATAGGGTAGAGGGAAGTCTTGTCCCTATAGCTAGTCCTATTTCCTTAGATTCCCCTATATTTGGAACTAACCACTCCTGGAAATTTATCTATAGTTATATTGGTGGATTTCAAAGCATAAAATCCATTTTGTGAACCAATAAGATCAATTGCTTTTCATGAATGCATTAAGTGAGCATAAATGATTGTTTTCTTCACAACATTTGAGTTTGGTCATTATTGCATCAGAACATGACAAAGACAATAGCTAGTAGCTGATGCAAAAGAAGGGACTAATTATGAAGCAGGTAAAGAATGGTGTGCGAGAACAATAAGAATGATTAGAGATGAAAACTAGCAATAATAGTTAGATCTATTCCATAAATAAATTTACCAAAGACAAAGCGGTAGAGACAAGAGATACATGACATCATTTCAAAAACACTCATGTGAAGGATAAATACAATAAACAACTACAAATGTGCCAAAAAGAGCTAAAGTCATTAGGATAAAATCAAATTTGGATGTCTTTATAAGTTTCCACTAACATTTCAATGAGATAATGATAAACAAAGAAGAAATCCATGCGAATGAGTAGTTGAGATGAATTCATTCAAAACAATGCTATTGTAAATAAGGATGCTTGAGAGGATGTTAAATATTTGCAACTTCAAATACAACAACTAAAGTAGGAACTAGATTTCTTTAAAAGTCAAAATGTTTCAAGATCTCTTGCATTTTGGTCAATAGTATTTTGAGAGAGTAAATTTGGTCATAATAATAGCAATATTCAGAGGAGCTTCAATGCCATATTTATCACAAGAATGGGATCAAGAACAAATTTAATAACATGAATAAGAAAATGAAATGATATTTTCAGAAGATAATGTGATGGTGGAAAAAGTACCAATCATCGCAACTTGTGAACAAAGGTATTGTGGCTTCATGATATCAAATTTTTTCAAATACAAAATGAGTGTCAAATCATACATATTAAAATATTGCATCATTACATTTCAAATGTATGATGCCTTATTATTTTACACTTATCGTGAATCAATGTCAAGACTCGACAAGATAATTATGATATTTCTGCTCTTCAAGCTCCTAAATTTGTGATTACTCAAATAGAAAAAAATATTAAGTCCTTTTTATAAAAAGCCAACATGTTTGAAGAAAAAAAGGTTCCTCTAGTTTCCATGAAAAAGTTATCTCTTAGCAAAGATGAGGTTGGTTTGGCTTATTTGATATTGCAGTAAGGAATAAAGAATTTAATGGTAAAATGGTCTAGAATATGTATGTTAAGTCTTCATCCTTGTGGTGTTAGATTCTACAAGCCAAGTATCTTGACTCTACTAATCCATCAAGGATCTTTACAATTTCCAACCCCCCAATTGGATCACTTATTTGGAATTTCATGATGTCTTCTAGGGATGTAGTTTTAGATTATATCTCATGGAAATTTCATTGTGGTGATGAGATTCTTTTTTGGAGTGATTCATGGAATGGTCATCCTCCCCTTAGTTCTATAGTAGCCCTTCAAGATTCTATGGACATCTTCATTTTTCATTGGGGATCCAAACGGGTTGATTACATTGATTGTGTAGATATCATTTCTTTTAGAGTCCAGTGGAAGAATCCTTCTTTTTTGCCTCTTTCTTCTTTATAGATTCTTACTTTTACTAAAGTCCTTGAATCTCGAGTTGTTTATTTATCCCCTGCCAAAGATAAGATATTATGGTGTCCCTCTAAATCAGGTATTTATTTAGTTAAAGAAGGTTACAATGCTATTCAACAAATTGATAGTCAGTCCTTATCTCAAAGGGCTTATTCCTTTTGCTGGAATAGTTCAATTCTTCCTAAGGAAGGTGATTTTTCTAGCTTGCTCTTTAGTATAGACCAGTGACAAATTATCTCATTTGCAAATTTCCCCCCCTTTTCCCTGTGTCCTATGTGGTAATTTTGCTGAAAATGTAGATCATCATTTTATTCATTGTACTTTTGCATCCCATTGTTGGTATTTTGTGATGAATAAGTTGTCAATTGCATTTCCTTTACCTTTTTCAATCTAGGACTTGTTCCAATCTTGGCCAACTTTATTCTCATCATCTCTTTTTGCTTGTATTTGGTTGATTTGGTGGGAACATAATAAGCGCATTTTTAGAGAAAATACTTTAGATGTGTCTCATGTACTCATTGTTATTGAAAAATCCATCTCTGAACAAGTTAATTGTTATGTGCAGTCGCATTGTAATCCCAATGATCAAGTAAATTTTTCGGATAATCTTGTTATCTCTAATTGGAAAATGATTTTGATCCCTTCTTCTCCAATTTTCCCTAGAATCAAAAAATCTTCTATTGATAGGAAAAATATTAAATGGCATCCCCCTTATTTGGATTTTTGCAAATTAAATTTTAATGACTCTTCTAGGGGTAATCCAGGTGACTCAGGGATAGGAGTTTGTTTGTGTGATCATCTTGGATAAATAATTTCTCTCAAATCATTATCTATTTCACTAGGTTCCAATAACATGGTTGAAGCCTAGGCTTTACTTGAAGGCTTGGTTTTGGCAAAAAAGTTAAAGTTCCTAATATTCATAATGAGGGTGATTATGCTCTTATCATCAATGCTTGAAAGTCTAAATATATTGTTAATTGGAGTATTAAATATGTTCTTGAACAAATTTGAACTTTGCTTGACTCTTTTGACAAATTGACGATCTCTCATGTGTATAGAGAAGGTAACTCTCTGGAAGATTTCTTGGCTAATATGGGTTGTTCCAATTTAGAAATTGATTCCTTAGTGGATTCATGTGACCTTGAAAGGTATCTTCTTCTCATTGATATTATTCAGAAAGAATCTGCTACTTAATTTCATATGTCTTCATACTCCTACACACATGTATATATTTATTTGAATTCATAATCACATACATTGCTTGTTCTACATGTTGTGTTCATTTTGGTGTATTTGGTTATGCAGTAGTTTGAATAGGTATATGTGTGGAAACATGTTGCACACGTGTATATATTTACATGAATTCATAAATAAATACACATATTTATTATGTACACAATTCGGTGTACTTGGTTATGCGGTATTTTGAATATTTGCATGTGTGTAGGAGTATTTCCTATTTCTTATTTTCACTTCCATTATTAGTGTTTATCTCCTCGGTTTCGGTTTTAGTTGTTGGTCAAGGTTTCTTTGTAAGGATTGTATGTTTCTTTATTGTCTATTTTGGCAGGTGCTCTTTTGTAACTCTCTTTGTGTCTGCCATGTCACTCTAATATGTTTTTCTTTTGGGCTCACCATGTGCTTTTTTCTTGGGGATCTATCAATTTTAGTTTTGTATGATTCTCTCCATGGGTTTATTCCTGTCATTATGGATTTTATATTTGGCTGCATTTTGGGATTTTGTGGAGATTGGGCAAGTCTGTTGGCATCACTCTTTGGTACTATGGCTTGTGCAACCTTTCCATTCTCATTCTCTATCATGGTCGTGAGTTTAATTGCATTTACTTTATCATCTGTGATGTGTCCTCTATTTTTTTCACATGTCCTCTATTTTTTTAAATTTTTTTGCAGATTTTTTTTCTATCTACAATATATTCCAAAGTTGTTATTGTTGGGTTTAGTAGTTTTATTTCTCATGGCCCGTCTAGCTCTTCACTCTTCTCATTTTTTATATTTGGGTTTGTCTATGGAAGGTTGTTCTGTCTACAAGTCCCTTCATATGGAATTATATCCTTGTAATTATAGGATCTTGCTTGAGGTAGAAGAGTGGGAACATCTATTTCTTGGACATATTAACAATGACTGCTTGGCAGTTATGCTTGTCTATGATCGTATCCATATTCAAATGGCTATTAGAAGGATTGTGGGTGAAGGTGTTTTATTCCCATAGGGAAAGTGTATGATCTTTCCATCTCAAATTCTATCTATTTTTCTATCTAATTCCTTCGATCTTCTCCAATCACCATTTCAACTTGAAATTATTGCTAACAAATTTGTCAAAATGGAGTTTCTAGGTTCCCATAAATTGTTTAAGGCATTGCATAAGTATGATTTGTGGAATGGGGCTTCTTTGGTTTGTAATCCGTTTCATCACCATACATTTCTCAATAACCATGTAGTGTTCTATGTTCATGTGAGCATTAAGAGAGCCTTGGAGCATCATAATTTCCATTTTGTGAGATCACCCCTCTAGCTTTATGGGCATCATTTGAGTATGAATTTTTTTAACAACATCTAGTCCATGTTGTATGCACTACTGGATCTTCTTGATTTTGATGTGAATCATGCATCTCCTCTTGTCATCTCTAATCCTCTATTACAACCGAGTCCTAATTCTACTCGTGACACTGATGCTAAAGATCTTATGGTTCTGGATGATTTGGATCTTACTTTGGGTTTGGTTGGTTCCTCCTAGGTCTTCATGCAGAATTAACAGTTGTTTGTGTTTTTGAGCTCCTCCGGAATCGGTCTCAATTTTTGTTGGCACTTTTTTCTTTGGAGGATTGCTTTCGCATCATGGAATCCTTTGATCATCTCTACTTTGAGGCTCTATCTTCTTAAGCCTTGGGATGGTTTCGTAACACTGATAAAATTTATTAATTGCTTTTCTTCTTGGGTGGGTTTAGGTGTTAGATCTTTTTGGGTTCTTCTCTGTTAAACACAAAAAAATTGTATCTTCTTGGATGGACTTCCTCTTTGTATCTATCTTTAGCTATTTGGGGGGTTTCTTCTCTTCTTCTCCTAATATTATGGGGCTGTGAACAAATTTTTTCTTCCTGGTTCTTTTCTCTGGGAGCTCCTTTCAAACCAGTGTACAATATTTATGATATGAATAAAAATATATTAAGTGGCTCCTGCCACCTTGCTTAAAAAAAACATCAAAATATTGTAAGTAAAAAAACACTATAGTATGAGACCAAGCTAACAAAATTTTTAGAAGCTTTAGGAAATGACACTAAGCATTATTAATGAAAAAATGTCCATAACAAGTGCATTAATCTCATGTTGAAATGTCATGTCATGATGCATAAAGATATCGTATTATATAATACCGAGTGACAGGTACAAAGATGATCAATATATCAATGCTTAAGCAAGTGATCAGATTCATAAGTTGCAAAATATCATGGTGTCATCGTAAAAAGATGCATCAATATTCATGGGGGTAATGTTCAAAATGTTTGAAGGATAAATGTCATTATCATGATACAAAACATTATTTTATGCACATATGATTTCAAATCTACTAGAAAGCAACAACAACATTCAAGAAGGATATAAGACTGTGCCATAATCAAATTTGGACAGCTACAACATTTTTCAAGAAAGAGCAATAGAGTTTACATATCATAGAGCACTCAGTCATGACAATCAAGATGAAGAAACAATTGTATTTATGTCATCCAAAATTAGAAAAATAATAACATATCATAAGTGATTTATGAATATGACAACCAATTATATGATTATGAAATCAAGATATAATTCTACAGGAATCAATATCAAATTAGCTTACAAAATAATGCATCAATACAATAACAAGATTTGTCATAGAAGAATGTAGAATTTGACAAAACTATGATGAACAACAAGATTTTATAGTCATTAAAAAGTAATATAATACATGAACAATGATTTATCACAATCACAAATTGCATTAAAGGTAAGGCAAATGCTATTGTTTATACCATTGTTCTCAAAGAAAAATATTATCCATCCAAATTATGTTAAAGCACTGATCAAAAAGGTGAAAGTGATAGAAGGTAACTCAAATAGTTGCATACAAAATAAGGGTTTCCATGATAAAAAATGACATGAACTTCACAAAACAAAAGCCTTTCATAATTCTATGTCAGCATCAAGAATAATGGAAATACAACGTTGAGTGTTTACAAATCAAATTTATAACCAATCATTGCCATGAGAGGTTGCAGAGAGTCACAACCAAGAAATTCATCATCTCTTTTTGTATCAATAGCAAATAAAAGAAAAAAAATTCACTAGTTCCATCCAAAGCAAAGAAAATATCAGAAATAAGATACCATTTATGAGAATACAAATAAATGAAGAAAAACCCTTCTATATTAGAAGGAGATGCCCATAATTGAATATGGTTGAAACCCTTGTGAATTGAATTGAATATGGTATCTTATTTCTAATATATTAAATGTAATTAGGGTGTAATAAATTAATATTTTATGAGTGCATAGGATATTAAAAATAATATTTGGCATGTGGAGTTTATTTTTGAGCCTAGTTCTGTTTGTGGAAGACATGAGGTTTTTCTTTCTTGAGTACACATTGAGTTCTTTTTCTAGAGGATGGAGGCATTTTTCCATATTCAGAGTTCTTTTTTAGGCCAAGGAGGCATTTTCTTATCTTTAGTAGTGGTGATCCAGTTCATGGGTAGTTTCTAGATTAGTTAGGACTTGAGGTCACTTTTCAAGCAGTGAGCATGATGCATCTTTTAGTTCTAGCCTTGTTTTTAGAGTTTTCTTTTCACACCTGTTCTATAGACTTTTTACATGATTTATGAGACTTATGAATCAGTTAGAGACAATTTTACGTTAGTCTAGAGGGCCACATGCATGCATGATGAGTTTTGGAGAGTTTTTTGGTGGTCAAATGCATGTTTCCGGTAGTTTGACCCTTTTCTTTTCTTGTTTTTATCATCTATCCAACCCTTCATGTTTCTTGGCCTATATCTAGAACATTTTGACTTCATTTTTTCAAGGGTTCTCATTCTTTTCCAAGGGAAAGTCATGTAGCTTTGGAAAATCTCTACCATGTTTTAGATTTGTATTAGGACCCATTTTCTAGGTTTTGTAGTACAACAACTCTTCTCGATGTTCAATAACATAGCAAAAAATTTCCTTCTCAATACTTATTATGTTTTTTCATGGTTGGTGATTTGATGAATTCATGTGATTATGTCCTTAATTTGTTTCATGCAATCATGATTTGATGTGATAGGATACATGTTAGGTGTAGGTCTTGTACTATGCTTGTTTTTTTTAAATAATTTTTAGCTGAGAGAACTAGTTGGTTTTCTTTCATCCAGTCATTAGATTCAATCCTTTATAAGAAATACTTATGTATCTCACGTTTAGTTGAGATGTGCTAATTTTAGAGTTATTTATTGAAGTTTTGTGAGTAGGAAAGGTTCCAAAACATAGTTCATATTCGGTGTATCACCTTAGAGTTAAATTCATTTCACAAGCACATCCTTCTTTCCCTTTCCCCGTTTAGTTTTAGTTTTAAGTGATACTAAAAGGAATAAACCTTTGAATCCAAGAGATTCGATCTCTCCATAGGATACCCACATCCTGAGAGCATCTTAATGTTCCAACATGATTTCTAAATTTTGCATTCTGCTATAGGCACAATCCTGATTGAAAACAATTTTTGGCAAGCCCATTGGGATAATTTGGACTATTTTAGTCTAAGCTTCTCCAAATATTACTATTTTTTGGTGTGAAAATTAGTATTACAACCTTTGGAGGTGGGGTCTACATACACACCTGGTTGCTCCACAAAGGAAGAATTGACTTTTTTAAAGAGATCAAGTGGTATAGTGCTTCTGTAATAAAGAGCTAGAAGATCAAAAAGAAATAAATAGGGTCATAATTGTGTTTCAAATAAGCACACAAAAGAAAAGTAAACTATAGTTCCTCATTAGAAGCCAATTTAGGTGCCTACACCTTCTCAAAAGGAGGTTGAACCATGTCTAATGCCAGATCACCTTTCTAATCAGCAACATGAAGTATAAAAGAGGGAATTTGAACAAAGTCTAGAACAACAGATGGCTACCAAAGAAGTAGAAATTAAGCTAAAGATCATTGAGAAATGGTCTTCCAAACACAAAATACCAAATTTTATGCAACAACCCATAAAGGTGAAGCTTCAAAATTTTTATTGTCGATGTTTCATAAAGCCTAATCAAGAACAAGAGTTTTCTCTTTAGCAAGTGATTCCATATAAAAAGCTAATACAAGAGGCCCAACCAATCCTTGGTGGTTCGGTCTAGCATGAAGAGGAGGTTTGTCAATGTGATTTTCCTAATTTTTAATGACTTCCTTTCTATACAATAATTTGAGATTCATAAATCTGATTTTCCATAGGGGGTTGTTGAGACAAAAGAAGCTGACAGTATTCAAGGTTCATCTTATTTGTTCAATGAACTACCTCATTTTATAAATGAAGAAGATATCAAGATTTAAATTGTACCTATTATAGTTGCAAAATAGCAAGATGAGGTTAATGATATTAAGGTTTTGGTCATTTATGAAGGCTATAATGAGGTAAGTAACAATCCTCTCCCATATAAATATAAAAATCAAGATGACGAGGACACTTTTTGGGATGACCTTGAATTATTTATGATAGAGTTAGATGCTCATGATCATTCATCCCCAAATGACACAAGTCATGGGCACCGGGGTTTTGACAATGAAATATTTGTTAAGGTTAGCATTTGTCAAGTTCAAGCTGATACATTGGCTGACGTGCCTTTACTTGTTGTTATTAATGAGAATATGTTAGTACTAATAAAGATGTCAGATTATGATCAGCAAGAGCATGACAATATGGTTGATGGGATGTTGGTCAAAGAGTAGATAAATGAGGATATATTGTAGTGGAAGACTTAAGGATTGATATGGATATAGTTATCGTTGGTTTAGACCAAGAGGATCAGATTGAACAAGATAATCAACAAACTACATTTTTCCAAGTTGTTAAATTTTGTACGGTGATTGAAATGATAATTGACAAATTTGAAATCAGTAGTAGTAAGCTAGAATTTATTATCACAAGAGACTTCCTGATCAGGCATATTTCTAGAATGGAGCCTAAGTACTATATATGAAAATTTATTCATTCAAGAGAAGATCCAACCAATCTATGTACCTCTGAGCTATGTTTATTTTGATCAAATTCAGGAGGTATGTGATCTGGTCTATCATTTCCAAGATATAATTGAAGAGCTTCATGTGTTTTTAGTTATATTGTGTATATTTTTAGTTCTCATATGTATGCAACTCACCCTCTATTGGTGACAAATGGGAGCTATTTCAATCAGATAGTAAATGGATGTATCTGAGGTCCCGATGATTGATTAGCTTAGGTAGGTTAGTTTGTTTTTAGTTTTCAGATTTCTCCAAGTGTGATTGAGTACAATTAATCAGTTGGTTTGTAGTTAGTGGTTTTCGTGTGTTAGGAGTACTAAGGAGAACCCTACTATTATTAGTAATAAATGAAGGAATGAGTATCCATCACACAAAGCATGCATTTCTTTTGGTTTGTGGTGACTGATCATACAAGTACTATACACTTTTCAATTACGGTGGGGTTCAGGCTTAACTCGTCAAGCATTTTTGAGTTGACACATCAGGCATTTCCATAGTTTGACTCGTCAAGCTTTTCCCTAGGTTGACTAGTCAAGTATTTTTTTAGGGTTAACTTGTTAATCAACGTAAGTATTTTTATAATGGCTTAGGGTTAGGGTTTTCTCAATATATGAAAATTTCATAGCTTCTTGCAGTGGTATTGAGTTACAAGGGATTGTAGATTGTAACAGGAAAAAAATACTGGATAATATGATTGCACTGTCTATTTAGTGGACGTAGACCAAGATTGGGTGAACCACATTAAATATTTGTGTCTTCTTGTTCTACTTATGTGTTATTTATTCCTTCTCATAATTGATTATATCTACAAGTAACTATTAAAATTTTGTCTACTAATCCTAACAAGTGGTATCAGAGCGGGTTATTTTTTAAGTTATCCTCTACAGGAAGGTATCACGGTTGAGTGAGAGTAATGGAAGATGAGGGGAAGTTTAAGTTTGAGAAGTTTAATGGGAAAAACTTTCAGTTATGGAAAATGTAAATGGAGGACTATCTCTATCAAAAGGATTTATGGCGACCATTGGGAGGAAAATCCAAGAAACTGACATCAATGTCTGATGAGGATTAGGATATTTTGGATAGGAAGGCACTTGATTATTGATTATATTTGCATGTAACTGTTAAATTTATGTCTGCAAATCCTAACAAATTTTAATTTATTTTTCTACATCATATATACTCCCTAATTTCATCATCACTCATAATACCAAATTTCTCATTTAAGTTTTAGTTTTTCATACCAGAAAACTTGTTGGATAACATCTTAATGTCCCAGGAAGAAATGTTTCATGCAAAATAAAAATTTTTTTAGCTTATAATCTTGTATGGGGAACATGCACCCAACACAAGGTAATATTGGCCAACATTTTCTCAGGTTTTTAGTTTTGGTTTGGTGTGTTTTCCAATGATTGTGTAGTTAAGTTTTCAGTTGTGAGAAGGTTTTAGTTTTAAAAGTCAGGAGTTGACTCTAAGCCCAATAGAATGCAAAAGGACGCTGGTTTATTTCTATTTAGCAAGAAAACAACCCTAAGATGTCACAAAAAATGTTACCAATTTGTGCTTCATAGCTTAAATTTCCATGATTGGTCAAGAAATTTTTTTAGCAATAAAACCTAGTTGTTATGAACATAAAACAAGTTAAACATTCAACAACAAAGCATATTACTACCTTTAAGATTAGACCTACAAAATGGAAGCAGAAAAAAACAAAGAAGTGCAAACCTCACACTCCAAAATAGCCTCCAAATGTGTAGAAGATTTGTCCAAGGATGGATGTGTGCTCATAAACTATGCTCAAGCTTCAACAAGTGAGTGGAAAATTTGACATTATGAGGTTGCATTTGATATTTTTGGCTCTAAAAATGGCATGATAACTTTGCATGGAAGGTGAATGATTTGTGAAGAGATGAGGGTTCAACTTATAGGCAAGAGGAGAGGTGAATGGATGGTCAAGATGCAAACCTAAGGAAGGGTCAAGATGCATTTGAGAGAGAGAACATAGATTGTGCTTTCTCAAATGCATCTCCTTGTGACAAGTGTCACAATAGGAGAGGTTGGAAGGTATGGGGGAATGTGACCATTTTGGGAGGTGTGAGGGGACAAATGTGTAAGAAGGAGATGGAGTGTGTAAGAGGTGTGTAAAATCATTTAAGTTTGACATGAGGTGAAAGAATTGGGGGATGTGAGGATGTGACATGAGGGTTGACTTGGGTTGGGTTAGGATTTCTTAATCCATAGATTATGATTGTGAAAATGTTTAGGAGTTGATTAGGCTTGGATTAGGAGGCAAGTGGGAAGATTAGAAGGATGTGATGGGATGACAGTGAGTGAGTGGAGGTTTGGATTAGCTAATCACGGGTCATTGGCTAATTAAGGGTGATCAGTATGTGTGAATGGACTGGGTTGAGTAGGAACTCAAGGTTAGGTTATTGGGATGAGTTTGGTTAGGCGTTAAAGTTAGGAGGCATGTGCTTAAATTGGATTAAATGCATTATTTAATTCCAAGTGGGAGGAAAAGAGAGATTTATGAATTAATTTAAATAGATAAAGACATCCATTTAAATTAACAGAGGAAATAGATTTAATTAATTATTAGACTATGGGTTTGTCACTTAGATAATTAATTGGGCTATAGTTAATTAATTAACTAGGGGATTACATAAATTAATTAAATAAATAATATTTAATTAATAAAATGCCTTAGGAGAGAACTAAATAGGACTACTTAATTATGTAATCAGATTTAGGTGTCTACATTTTGCCCCTGTTTGACATAGTGTTAAAATAACACTATTTCGAAGACATTTCAAATAATAAATGACGTAAAGAATTGACCAGGTGATGAAGGTGCCGCAGATTATGGGCCAAAGGGTTTAGACTGGGTGATGCCTCCTCGAGAGGGCAACAGGGAAAGAGAAAGGGACCTAGGTGACATCTCAAAAAGAGAGTAGGGTTTTGGCGTGGTAGGCCAAATAGGGGCATGAATGTGGAAGAAGAGGGTGAAAAAGGCAAGAAAGCGACAAGAGGTAGGAAAAAAAGATAATGGGTGGGTTGAGGGGCTTTGGAAAGAGAAATCGGGTCACGGGAGGCCCTTAATAAGGGCCAAGATGGCCAAAAATAGGTCATTTGCGCACTTCAGAGCTTAGAAATAGAGTGATTTTGAGCTCTGAGTTGGATAAAGAGATGGCCCAAGGAGGGAGACTGAGGCATCGTGCGGATATCGTGAGAAGCATTCGGCGACATGGAGCACCTGACTGATAGGTAGGATAAAAAAGCAACTTTTTCCTTTCTTCATTTAGCATTTATTTCATGTTTTAGATAGGAAATGCGTGATCTCGTAGGCTCAGGATCAATGAGATCGCTCTCGGGACTTACGGGATTGCGATCCCACAAAATCTTGTTGGAAAATTGGGTTGAGAGGGGATGATGGGATTTGTCACGGGATTGCACATTTCCTAGAGTTGGTTAAATTTCTGGTGGGTGATGGGATTTGTTGCAGGACCGTGATCCTGCTTGAATTTCTCACAGGATTGTGATCCTGGAGCTCAATAGGGGGACAAATGAAAATAATGCATTCCTAGGAGGGAAGGGAAGGGGTAGGATCAGTAGCGTGGGAATGCATTCCCGCACCTGTACAGTCACAAGGGAGATCCATGATCCCATGACTACCGGATCACAAGAAGGTATACTTCGTGGGATCGCGAGAATAAAGTTATGTGGGAATGCGGGAAAAAGAACATTGCATAGGGATGCGGGGAAAAAGAGGGGGGAGGGAAAAGGTAAGGTAAAAAGAAGGATGGGGACTGACAGTTAGCTAGGATTTTGGTAGAAAAGAAATTGACATGGCTGACTTGGCTTGGTTGCAGTGGTCGGTTGAGTAGCTGATGAGCCGGGAGAGACATGCGGTTGTCCTAGCTGCAGGAGAGCAATTCACACCGACAGAGTGGGCATGAGTTGACGCAATCGGGCTTAGATACTTGGCACAGATGCCATGCAGATGGACCTATATGTCGATGGTGACAGCTCTCGTTGAGAGATGGCATTCAGAGACAGGGACATTCCATCTACTGACATGGGAGATGATCGAGACACTTGAGGATGTGTATCAGATATTTCGACACGAGACTATGGGTTTGGCACTTAGATGATTAATTGGACTATAGTTAATTAATTAAATTAATTTACTAGGGGATGACATAAATTAATTAAATAAATAATATTTAATTAATAAAATGCCCTAGGAGAGAACCAAATACTTAATTGTGTAATTATATATATATATATATATATATATATATATAAGTGTGGATATTCTTAAAATAATAATAATAATAATAATGCATGTTGTGTCAAATTTTTTTGACAAAAATAAAAAAATAATTAAATTTATATATTTAAAAAAGTATTTGGGTATTCTTTTATGAGATGATATACTTTAGTTTCATTTTGTGGAAGATTTGAATGGTTATTGTACTTAATAGATTAATTTATATTTTCATAATTCTATATCAAGGAACCCTTGAGATTTGTAATCTATTAATGAGCTATACTTATGAGTATGTATTGTCTTTATGTTATATTGCTTCCGGTTTGTTATTCATTATTATTTGTAAACTCTTAAGAAAAACATTATTCTGTAAACTTAGTGACATGCTTTAGGTTAATCTCTCCTGGGTTCCCTGGCGGGGCATTACATGTCATCCATCTCCTTCAAATTATCCATGCCATAAGAAATATTTGTAGCTTGAATACTACCAATTTTTTCCTATACCTAAGTTGTAGCTTCTTGAACATCAACATGTTGTTATTGAACATCAACCAATTGCTCTTGACTAGATCATGTTTTTTACAACCTTTCATTTTATCATCCTTTTTTTGGTCTTACAATTTTGATCTCATCCTCTTATTCCCCATTTCCTAGACTATTCAAATTAAGAACTCCAATTCATCTATACATAGAAAACCATAGATACCTAAAAAAAATTCATATATAATATTTATAAGTTTACAAATATCACTAATTTCAATTTTTTTATAAAAATAAAACAAAAAATAATTAAAAAAAGGAAAAGATAAAGTATAAAATCAACTTACTTGAAAACAATCTTACCTCTTTTTTTCAATTTATTAAAAAAATCACCCTTTAATGAAAAAAGTATGCTTTCTCCACCAAAAAAATTGATTTTATTTAAAAAATCAATTAATTTTTTTCTTTTATTTGATTTTGTATTTGGTTAAAAACCAAAAATAAAACCCTCATGAATATGAGGTTGAAGTGACATGGTTTCTCATGTGACCGTGTGGAGGTAGGCTAAACAATACTTTTGGCTAGAATTAGTTCCGTTGGACCAAGTTTGATTGGAACCTTTTTGATATCCTCTAAGATAATTTAGATTGTCTCCTATGAGATCTTCTAAACGTTGAGGGTTTGAGACTGGTTGGTCTTCTAAAAGTGGGGGATTGTTTGGAGGTGGTTCTGGATTATTTGCGAGATCATTGGGAGGGTATTCTAATTGGTTTGAGTCCATGTCTGATTATAGTTAAAACCCAAATAGACAATTATAATCAATTTTAAAAAATAATAGAATCTCATTTAAACCCTAGTTTTTATAAATAAATAAACTATAAATTTTAATTAAAAAATAATAAAAACTTAAAAATTTAACTTACCTTTTGATCTTGAGAAAATTGGATATGAGATTATATTGGATATGTGAAATCCTTTGGGCTATGTTCAACATTTTCACAATGAAAATGTTGAACGTGATCACGTGATAGAAATAGAAATTATTGGTGAAAATTTGATATCCAATATAAAATCAGATATCTGATTTTATATCAAATATCCGATTATGCATGTGCTTTGTCTTTTGGCTTGGCTAGGTGTACTAACACCCAGGCCTACTAAAAAGTCAACAAACTTTTTAGTGCACTTTTGGACGAGTGAAAAGTTTATTTTTTTCACATTACCACTTTTTGGCATACCATGATCCTGCACATACCCTAAAGGCATGCCTCTTCTCATTTCCTCTCTCTTACATCTTCCTTTCCTCAACATGAGCCATAATTATCCTTCTTGATCTCTATCTCATCTCTCTCCCCCTCCCTCTTCTCTTTTCCTCATGTATCTCATACTCTACTCCTTCTCATGCCCTCTCTACCTCATTTATCTCACCCTCTCCTCATACTCTCTCTCCCTATCCTGTTGTCTCCCTTTTACCATCGCTCTCTCTCTCTCTCTCTGTGTTAGGTATTATTGTTATAATATAAATATTTTAATAAATATTTAATACTAATATTATACTATTATACTATTATACAATAGATAAATAAATAATACTAATTTATATAATATAATACTAATATAAATAATTATATAATACTAATGCTATTATCATTTAATATTAAAATTAAAAAAATAAAATTTATGATATTTTTTGAAATAAAGGAGGGGTGAAAATTTATTCAAACTGAAAGAGAAACAAGAACAAATAGAGAAAGGGCATCAACCAACCCTATCAAGATCAACCAAGTGATCAAGTTGATGGGACAAGCCCATCAGAAGTTGAGTCTTATCAACAATGTTCCAATTACACATTTGGTCAGAAGCCCACTTCGCCAGACAATCAGCAACACTGTTCCATTCCCTGGGAATATGAGTGAAAGTAACAGACTCCAAAGAAGTACACAAATTATGAATTTGGTCTGCAATCAAAGCTATGCTGATTCAATAGACGTATCACCACTTGTGAGTCAGATTCACAGATAATCCTTCTCCAACCAAGGTCACAAGCATTCTTCATAGCATACAAAATAGCTATGGCCTCCATTAGGTTGTTAGTGTGATGACCTTTATAAATAGAAAACACAAACCGAACATCCCCCTTACTATCTCTGCCAACACCACCAATGCCAGCAGGGCCTGGATTGTCGTTGGAAGACCCATCCATGTTGATTTTAAGAATACCCTACGGAGGGGCACTCCACTTCCCCACCCTATTTATCTTTCGCAAGGGGTGTCTACACATCTTTCTTAGCAGTTTTCCATGTGGGGGGGGGGGGAATATTCAGATGATTATTGAAAATATCCTCCCCTGGTTTCATGGCCTCAGAAGTGTCACATTTTGTAGAAACAGTTTCCCCCAAAGAATGGAAAATTTTCCACCATAAGTGAGGAACCTCAAAAAACTCATCCTTAAAGATACGACGGTTCCTTTCCAACCAAATATGCCAAATAATAAAGGAGGGTCCAAGAGTCCAGGCAACTTGAAGAAATGAAGTCTTGATAGGAGCCTTACCCCAATGAGCAAAGAATTCTATCAGTGAGGAAACATACCAACAGGATTGGTTCCACACATTCCACCAAGAGTGCCAAATATGTCTAGTGAAAGAGCATTGGAAAAAGAGATGAGAGACATTTTCTTCACTAGTCTGGCATAGAACACACATTGACGGTCCATGGAAGCCACGCTTGCATAAATTATCCCATGTAAGGCACCGGCTATGGACCACCAACCACATAAAAAAATTACATTTAGACCAGGAAAAATCGTACCAGACTTGCTTCCACCAAGGCACCTAAATATCCCCCACTATTTGTCGAAGAAGCTCAACATATCCTGCAGACACAAAAAATTTCCCAAACAAATCCTCGTTGTCCCAAGCAAGAACATCATTACCAACCAAAGTAGTACACTCATGAGACTGCAAAATCTGAAACAACTCCTTCCTATCCTCCTCAGATCCTCTTGGAGGCCATTTAGAAGGGTAATAAAATTTATGATATAAACTTAAAAATATAAAATCATAAAATTGAAAAAAGCATTCAAATTTAAATGTTGGAATTGAGAGGGAGATATCGGATATCCGATATTATCGGATATGAGAAATTATCGGATATCTGATTTTATCAGATATGCGATAATTTTTTGGATATCTGATTAGGTTTGGTATTTGCCTTGGGTTTTCATTTTGCAATGCCAAACGTGAATGGTCAACCCAAAAGATGTGTTCACCATATTTGCTTTGATCTCCAGATTTTGACCATGTAGCTGATGACCTTTTTTCACCCGAAATTGATGAAACAAAAAGGGTTTCTTAAAGACATTATCGGCTTTCCATCAATATAATTACTGTCAAATTTCAAGTTCAGTAAGTAATTATTACTTATTTTCTAATTGAGTTATCTTTAAAGTCCTAATTGAAAGACTGATTGAAAAACAACTATAACTTTCAAATGGTTTAACCTTTTTGAAATTTGAAACATGCACCACATTCTATGCTTCGTCTATTATAAGAAAAAAGAAAAAAAATTCAATTTTGTAAAGTTTAGAATTAGTTAAGGTGGTCAGACACGAGAGTTTTTTTATTTTGAATAATTTGTAGCAAAAAATTCATAATTAATTATTTATTTGAGAAAAAATTATACAAAAACATGCGTCACATCCGGGCATGAGTCTGCTACTTCTATCTAGAATCTTGCAACAATAAATCATCATTTGATTGTGATTAAGGTGGTGAGACATACATGTACTTTTTATCTTTTTCCTGAAATTTTCGTACTACTGCATTGAAATCTAATTTTGAACAATTAGATTAATTTTTTATTTAGACAAGGCCTATTAGTTTAGAAACTACATTCAATTTCCTATAGATTATGTTCTTACAAATTTTTCACATAAGGTTGATAAGATGTTCAACTTTTTACATCAAGTCGAGTAACCCTACTTTTCTAATTTTTCATTGCCACTTAAGGCCATGATAGCTTGGTATACCATGATCTTGCACATACCCTTTACATTTCTAAAAAGTGTACACATTATGCAAGACTTAAAATGTAATTTTGTTTTTCAAAACCCGAGCACGTTATGATGGAAACCAAAACCTGTATGCGTTTTAGACTTGGAAAAAGGGTTGGTAAACTACCGTAATGCTTGAAAGCCCATCGTAGTCCCTTTACATATTTTTTCATCTTCTAACATGAATTCTCGACTTCATCCCCATTAGGTTTACATATGATCAAGTGGGTATCTCTAAAATTACCACCATAATCTCACACATCTTCTCATGTTTCTAGCCATATAAGTTTTTCAATTTTTGGACAACACTAACATAGTGAAATTTAATTTTCTTTACCAGTGTCTTGACAGGCCTCACAGACATATGTCTACCATTTTTTAATAACTTTTGATCTACTTGACCATTTAAAAAAAAATTACATATTAATGTTCTAAACTTGAATCTATACACTTTAAAAAAAAAGAAAATTGCATTTTTAACTATTTTGATGCAAGTTATTGCAAGTGCACAAATAGGTATCAGATTTTCACGATGTAGTCACTTCAAAAAATTATTAAAAAAAAGTACTCAACAGAAAATTATGAAAAAATACACAACTTGTAGACCTCACTCTTACCTAACATCCTACCAAACAATTTTTCAAATACTAATCTAATTATATATTTTGTTGAGCACATGGAAACAACTATGTTATGTTTACTCTAAAAAAATCAAGAACAATTTATTGTGCGCGGACTGTTTGACCTTCTTAATCTTATCCATTTTTTTAAAACTTTAGTAGTTTAGAAACTAGATTCAACGTACTACAATTCTTATTCTTTACACATCTAAGGTTTACCCAATTTTTTTAAAAAAGTGGCCACTTATACCCCCATTGTGGTGCATTTACCCATCTTGGAGTTCATTTTTTCTTGGTTCTAAAAATAATAATTTTTGGGAGAAAGTTATTTCTTCTACTTCTACTAGGATTTTGTCCTGGAAACATAAATGGATGACATTCTCTAGGAAGATTATAATGATTAAATTGGTTTTGAATGTCATTCCCATTTATCTTATGTCTATGTTAAAGACTCCTAAGAACTCTAGATTATCCAACTACATTTTGTATTGAGATCCATTTTATGGAATGATAATGTTGGTGGTAAATCTTGTATCCCTCTAGTTGTCTAGGATGACGTTTGTCTTCCTAAGGATTTAGGTAGCACGAGAATTAGAGGTTTAGAGAATCAAAATAAAGCTCTTGGAGCTGAGGTTGTTTGGAAGCTATATCAAAACCCCAATTCAAAATGGGGAAAGATCACGTTTTCTAAATACTTGAATAATATTGATTAAGAGCATATTTTTACTGCTCCTTCCCTCCCAAGGGGATCCTGTATTTGGAATTTTATTTCTTCACATGGTTCTATTATTCTATAACATCTCTTGTGGTTGATTCATGATGGCCAAAAGACTAGATTTTGGGATGAAGAGTGGAATGGTTATCCCTAAATGGTAAGCATTAAAGATTGGTCAAAATTAATGATAACATTATTTAATCCCTTTGGAGGATCCATTTTTCTGACTATTTTTATATAGACTATTCAAGATTGTTACTAGTTGGACGTTAGAAATCTATTGAGTTTCTCCCAATCTCTTAAAAACTGAAATTGGGTTATAATGAGGTAATGAGAAAAAGGTATATTGTCTATCTTGATAAGGAAGATGAATTTATTTGGACTAAAGAGAAAATGGGTAATTACACTATTAAAGAAAGATACAATTCCCTTATTGCTTCTTTTCATGGCCCTAACTGCCCTACTAAATTGTTTTGGGGATTTTCTTGTCTTCCTAAAGCTAGGGCCTTTGCATGGTTGGCTGTAAATATAGAGTCTTGATGGGACTGAGATTGGATAAACTTGGTATAACTACTATTTTACCATTTGTTCTATGTGGTTACTTCATTGATTCTTGAGAGCATCTTTTTTTACATTGTCCCTTTGCTACAGAATGTTGGCATTGCCTCTTCAAAAATTTAGGTTGGTTCTTATCCCTTTGTCCAATTTATGTCCTAGCCAATTATATTTTCATCTTTTTTCTTTTCACAACCTTGGAAAACTAGCCCTTCATTACTTGTTTGGAACATTTGCCTAGGAAAAAAAAACATAATTTTTAGAAAGAAATCCTCTTCTTTGAATGTGGTTCTTATCACCACAGAAAAATCTATATCGGAAGTGGCCATGTATTACATTTATAAAAATCTCAATCACTTAAAATCTTTTTCTTCCATAGATAATGAGGTGAGTAAAAATTGGCCCTTTCTTAGATCTTTGCCTATGTAGGGACCAATTGAAACTAACAATGATAAATTGGTTAAAAGAAGAGAAGAAAATTAGAATCTCCCTCCTATTGATACACTCAAGCTAAACTATGATGGGGCCTCTTTGGGTAATCCATGCAAATCTACTACTGGTGTCTTAATTTCTAATTTTAATGAAAATATTATTGAAGTTTCTTGTAAGGAAATTGATGAAGTCGCTAATAGAAAAATGACGCTTGAGGCTCTTAGTCTTGGGATTGACTTGGCTATTTCCCTTGAGATTAAAAATATAATAATCAAAGGGTATGACTCTATGTTCATTTTTCATACCCTCACCAACAAAAAAAGGTTATAGTTGGCAACATTAGTATCTTTTAGACAAGGTCCTTTTGCAACTCAACTTCTTCAATTCTTATGGGATCTCTCACTATTGTCGAGAAGCTAATTTTATTGTTGACTTTCTTGAAAATAAGGCTATTAATGAGAATATTTCTTTTCAAGAGGTACTTGGTAAATACCTACACCCTTTGTTGAGAATAAGCTGATTTGGAGGATATAGGTTTGACCTCCTAACCCCTTTGTTATTGGTCATAATATATAAACCTTCTATCTCAGGATATCTTGCAAGGTATTGGAAATTGGCCACTTCAGGTAGCAATTGCTTGTTATTGAGGGTGATTCAGTGTCAAGATACAAATAATGTTTGAAGGATTATTTTATATAATCTCTCTCATTATTTAATAATGTCAATTGTACTTGTTTTGTGACATTGAGTATAGAGGCACTATGATCTTATTGCAACATTGGGATTATTTTTTAGTGGCCTTGAAAGTGTCTTTTCATAGGGCTAGGTTTTGTATTATCTAATCTTTTCCATTTAACTATGATCGTACAAGTCTATCTTGTTCAATATTTTTGGTTTGAGTAATGGTTATTGTGCTCAATTAAGAATATTGGTTATTGATAGGTGAAATGTGTTCTTTGAGGGTGGCTTAATTAATGATATAGCTTGATAAGAGCAAGTAGATTTCCACAATGTATAAGATCATTTGCAAAGTTGTTTCTAGATTTTATTGTGTAAATACTTTTGCAAATGATATGACTTGATATTGATTTATTTGGTTTTATTGTTGATTATGCTACTCTTGTTGGGGGGTGGTATGGTTAATGATAGGACTTAATTTGCCAATCCTATTGTATTGTTGACTAGGTGATCTTCATTGGGCTTTATTTATTCATGTGATTTTGTGATTGTGCTGAGCGTTATTTATTAATGATTATCACACTTTCGTACACGCTAATGTTTTTATAATAACAACATCATGAAAATAGTGTTGTCCCATTACACAACTGCCTACAGGGATTCTCAGTAGATCACCATTTTTGTACACGCTGATGTTATCAATATTATACTTGTAGATTTAAGCACCTGTTGATATGAGTACTTTAGGATTTCAAACAATATGAAACTTATGATTCATATTAGCTCAAGCATGCCCTATTGGACAACATGAATTTAGCATTAATCTTGCATGATTTTTCATTTAATTTTTGGCCAGCTATCTTCAGAATTATTTTAATTGATTATATAATATTTCTCTGGCCGAGTAACACCTACATTTATGTTTCGTTTGGGAGCTATATATAATGCATTGTGATTATTCTTGTTCATTATTGTGCTGAGTTATTATTGTCACAGCTATTACATGGTCCCAATGTGAATGGGAGGTTCGTTCTGAAGTTCAATATAACACTCAAAAGCTAAGTATAATTTTCTTTTTGCCTTGTGAGCATGTTGAGGAGGCATTGAGGGTTGTTATTGGTAATCAGTGGCTATTGGACCATCCTTCTGTTTTGTTCTCATAAGTTGTCTCTCGTTTTCTCACTATTATTATGGATTTACTATATTATCATGTTGATATTGTTCGATCAATTGCATTGAAATATAGTAATCCTACTTTCTTAGATGAGGATATTCTTGATTACACACTATTGACAATGATCACCGCCTGACAGAGACCCATTGCACTATTTTCTCTTTGACCACCTTTTTGGATGAAGAAAGTGTATCAGTTCGCCTGTTGTTGAAGAAAATATTTGCGAGACACGTATGCGTAGGAAAGAAGTTTATCAAAATCCGGCAGCGATTTCTTAACACAATCAAGATTGCAGAAGCGTTGAAGCCAAGCATGGAGGAAAGGAGTGTTGTGAGGATCTATCAGTTTCACCCCACCAATCTCTTCACATACTTGAATCCAAACAGCTCGGCAGCCCAGCACAATATCAACATACCCAACTGATTCCCCTCCGAAGAATGGCCTCCCCTTCAGAGCTTCTTCCAAAACCAACATGTTTGCCACGGTCTCTTTTATGCCTTTCTCCTGCTTCTCCCCTTGTGTTCTATATATATCTCTAAAACAAGGGGAAACCTGCAATCAAACCACCATTTGTTAGCAATCATAGGTCTAAAGTTTCATAGCAATAATCATCTAAACGAAGGTTGAAATTAGATACATTCTGAAATGCCTAGGACCATTTTGACCTAAAGGAGAATTAAAAATGAAATCATTAATGTTTTGGATCAAATTTGATGGCCCGTCAAGATAAAATAAGAGCTTTTTAGTAACTTTTTCTCTGTCCAAAATTTCTCTTCTCAGTTAAGTTGCTCTATTTTTTTTATGATAGATCATAGAATTTGATTCGAAATGTGAAAAGATCACGATCAAATTCAAAATTATGAACAGATATAATTAATCATCTAAAAAAGCTATAATTAATCATCTTAAAAAGATAGATATAGGATACATTCTGAAACATCTGGGACCAATATGATCTAGATGAGCTTTAAAATCATCTGATGTGAATAGAAAAGCCAAAATGAAAATTTGAAGCCTACCCACCTTATCATCGATGAATGCAGCCCAAAAGAGAGCAAGGGCTCGTTCATATGGATGTTTGGGCAGCAGGGGAACATCAGGCCATGTCTCATCTATGTATTGGAGGATTATGAGGGACTCAGAGATTGCTTTTCCACTGTGAATAAGCACTGGAATCTTCTTGTGAACTGGAATAGATTGCAGGCGCAGTTGGCTTTTGTTGACCAGATCTTGCTCATAAAGGGTATAACTGATGCCCTTGAGATCTAGAGATATGTGTACTCTGAGAGAATTAGGACTTCCCCACGCTCCCAAAACCTTCACTTCTTCTCCCATGGTGAAAAATCTCTCGACGGGTTTTTTTCTAATTTAGCAGCCTTATCAAGTATTGTGATGAGTTCTTCCCATCCATCTATATAGAACTTGAACATAGAAAGTTCTCGAAGCTCCATGTTTCGCTACCTCCAAGAAACATCGAAAATTCTACTTTGAACTGGCCGCTATGGAGATAACCTCGACAGCCAACCCCACAAATGTCACAGTTGGTGAGGTTTAGAACAAGTAGAATAAGGAATTATGGTGAAATTTGTACCCAATATTAAATTTTATTTAATTTTCTAAATTGTTTATATAATGATTTAAAATAATTATATATAGATAAATGATGTAATCTTGTCTACAGTTGACTTCATTTCTTTGATTATTATTATCATTTGTTTTTATACATTTGAATTTTTCTTATCTATTTTTATGCATATTTTTATATTTTAGCCACTTCTTATGTCTATTATTAGTCTGCATGCTTAAGACATTCATTACTCATATTAAAATTAGCTTTTCACTATCGTGCATCAATCATGCCGTGTGAAATCGACCTTACATTGCACAAAACTTACTCTTGAACTTCTAATTTTTAAATTTTCAATTTTCAATTCCTAAGCTCATTTCTTGCTTGCTATTCAAGTCAAATTGGCATACATTTTGCATTGATTTAATCCTATGTAGGGGTATGTGAAGATGTACATTCATTAACATTATTGATCAATCATTTAAAATTTTGTAAATTAAAAATAAGAATCATTCTAGGCATATTTCAATTTGGAGTTAAAATGAACCAAAATCTGCATCATCATTATAATGCAATTGTATGATTAAAGAGCCTTGTCCCCACTCTTTTTAATAACTATCGAAGTTAGTCCAATAACGATGAAATTTTCATCCTATGTTCCTTATAACCCTCATTGTTCACTAAATCCAAACCCATGGAAGGTGATAATTGAAGTACTTTATGAAATAAGTCAATCTTGATATAACCCTTTTCTTACACCTTATGTAAATATAATGGCTTGAAAGTTAAATGCAAAGAGAAAATAATTCAAGTCCAACTTAGGAACATATTCCCCTCTCTCATAACTTTAAGCTAATGAAACTATCGACCACACTTAAGTTATAACTAGTTAATGTGGTATATAAAATGTAGATTTATATAAAGATAAGGAGTCCACATAATGGACTCCTTTATGGTGATGATGTGGACGAAGATGAAGAATGGATTTTTAAATATAAGTATGATGAAAAATTGGTTGGCCTTGGCAACGAGGATTCCTCAAAGGCTGAAAATGAAGTGGATGTGGTAGTGACTATAGAATCAGAGGATGTTGAGGAAGTTGAGCTAGAGAGTGATGAGGAGGAAGAAGTGGAGGATGCAACAAATGTAGATGAGGAAGCCGAGGAGCATGAAGAGGAAGTTGAGCCAGAGAATGATGTTGAGGTAGATGCTGAGGAAGGAGAGGCAGTTGTGGATGAGGAAGAGCCAAATCAAGAGGACACACGTGGCTCTTTGTCCTCATCTAACAAGAGTTAATAAAAATGCCCTTTTTTGGCTCTTTTTTGAGTTCTCTTCTGTTGGTGTAATTAAATATTCACTAATTACACTTTACTTAAGTTTACTTAGGATAATGCATTTGCATATTAGTTGTCATTGTGACACCTAAGAGTTTGCATTTCATTTTAGCACATGGTTAGGAGAATTTCCCCTTTAGGTGTGATAGTTGTCATCACATACCTCTTTGTGTGTCAGATCCACCTTTAGTGCTCTTATCACATTATCATCCTCTCATTGTTGCACATGTTGCACATACTTTGATGTACAATGGAGGATGATCCACCTTTGGTGGACTGTGATTCCACCTAGTGTGGGTGATATCTTATCATCTCCTTATCGTATAGTCTTATTGCATTGCCTATATATTTAGGCACTCCTACTTTGTAATCAATTCAATTGGCTATTATCAATTATTTGATCATTTTGCCTATCTCTCTTGTGCTATCTCTTGAGCTTCTAGATCTTGGCATTTATTCTTTGCCTTAGGCAAATTCTTACACCTTCATTTCATAGTCTTAGTCGAGGCTTTTCTTAGATAGCCCAATCATAGATAGTCTTAGAGGTGTAGTTGGGAGCAATTGGCCTCCATTTTGGACGTATTTAGACCTCTTGGCAGACATTTGTCTGCATCTCTTGGACCTTTTTGTATCTTATTATATTTTACTAATATTAACTATCGGCCTCGGCCCCTTGTTTATAAAACAAAAAAGGAGTCCACATAATATTTAGTTTTACTGGATCAAGAATAATAATTGAGGGTTGCATTTATTCAACCAATACCTTAACTATAAGCATTTAAGTTCAATTGTATCACTTGCATCATGGGTGAGGATGGTGTTCTCTATCCAGCCCCACTAATTGCCTCAATATTATTTATGACCATTATCAAAGACTTTTTCAAGGTGATCGATTATGATGTTTGATAAAAAGAAATCAAGAACTTTGTAGGGTTTTTCATGTCTAATAATGTTCACAATAACTTGAGTAACTATGTAACCACATTCTCATTGTTGAAGACTTTGATAGATCTCTTCTATGATGGCTAAAGAGAGAACACTTAGCTTAACAATATTCTAGATATCATTCTTCTAATCTACTAGGTAGTGTATTAGAGAAGAATTCTACCATATATGTACATGGGAGTATTGGAAAAAGGCTCTAGAAGAACTTTTATAATTAGAGGACTTATTTAAAGTTGATTATCAAGGATAAGAATGAGTGCTCCTTTTTTAGATAACATCTTATAAAAATTCCAAATAGCTCATACAAGACATGATATTATCACAATCTATATTATTAGCTCATGCATTTCTAGATTTCGTTGTGTCACACCCCATGACTTATCATCAAGATAAGATTTTTCTAGTTGCTTGGATTTGTAACATGATTCCCTTCTATGAAGGGGAACAATTAAAAAGACGTGAAATTTCTACAATCAATATTATTAGGTTGACTATATACTTTTTTGGTCCATCAACACTAACACATTCCATAATCCATCATCAAAATGAAGCAACAAAAGTCCTCTAACTATTTGATTTTATGATATAATTCTCACACATAAAACCATAAAAGATATAATTAGAAACAAAATTTCTATAATTTATATACAAGAAAGGTAGTCTAAACATATCAACAAGCGTACAACTATACAAGAAAGACAGTCTATACATATCAACAAGATTAGTGCTCTCTAAGAAAATAAGTAGAAAATCATATCAACAAGCTTACAACCATAGAAGAAGGGCTCTCGAAAAGCATCGAGGGCATCACCATCACTTGTGGGACGGCTAAGCTCAGTCAAGGCAGTAATTATTCATCGGAGAAGACAAAAGATGACATCCTATTGTGATTGAAAAATGGTGGAGCTCTTTGCCATTATGTCTTTAGTATATGTTTTCTTTCTGATCTTTACTGGCTGCAACTGTGATATCTATATTTTTAAATATACAATCATTATCAGCTTTGCTCAATTAAAAAAGAAAGGCACGAAGACTAAGATTTTTTATTTCCCTTGAGAATCAAACTTTAATTATTATAATTAATAGCAACACTACAATATGAAAAACAAGATCTTTGTTTATTTAAATGAAATGTGAATGCTAATCAATGCCTGACAGAGAACCATTTCACTGTTGACAATGATCACCCACTGACACAGGCCCATTGCACTTTTTTTCTTTGAATGCCTGTTTGGAGGAAGAAAGTATATCAGTTCGCCTGTTGTTGAAGAAAATAATTGCGAGACAAGTATCCGTAGGAAAGAAGTTTATCAAAATCCGGAAGCCATTTCTTAACACAATCAAGATTGCAGAATCGTTGAATCCAACCATGGAGGAAAGGAGTGTTGTGAGGATCTATCAATTTTACCCCACCAATTTCTTCACAAACTTGAATCCAAACAGCTCGGAAACGCAACACAATATCATACCCAACTGATTCCCCTCCAAAGAATGGCCTCCCCTTCAGAGCTTCTTCCAAAACCAACATGTTTGCCACTGTCTCTTTTATACCCTTCTCCTGCTTCTCCCCCTGTGTTCTATATATATCTCTAAAACCAGGCGAAAACTGCAGTCAAACCACCATTTATTATCAATCATAGGTCTGAAAGTTCACAGCAATAATCATGTAAACAAGGTAGAAATTAGACACATTCTGAAATGCCTAGGACCAATTTGACCTAAATGAGAATAAAAAATGAATTCATCAATATTTTGGATCAAATTTGAAGAGCCATCAAGATAAAATAAGAGCTTTATAGTTGTTTAGATTTGTGACATAACTTTTTAGCAATCATAGGTCTAAAATTTCTCTTCTTAGTTAAAGTTGTTCTATTCCTGATGATAAATCATAAGGTTTGATCCAAAATATCAGAACAGAAGTTTTTAAGATCAAATCCAAAATTATACATAACAATCATTAACCATATACACAAGATAGATATTCTGAAATATCTGGGACCAATTTGATCTAGATGAGCTTTAAAATCATCTGATGGGAATAGAAAAGCCAAAAAGAAAATTTGAAGCACACCCACCTTATCATCAATGAATGCAGCCCAAAAGAGAGCAAGGGCACGTTCATATGGGTCTTTGGGCAGCAGGGGAACATCAGGCCATGTTTCATCTATGTATTGGAGGATTATGAGGGACTCGGAGATAGCTTTTCCATTGTGAATAAGCACCGGAATCTTCTTATGAACTGGATTAGATTGCAGAAGCAGTTGGCTTTTGTTGAGGCGCAGATCTTGCATATAAAGGGTATGATTGACTCCCTTGAGATCTAGTGCTATTTGTACTCTCAGAGAATAAGGACTTGCCCACAATCCCAAAAGCTTCACTTCTTCTCCCATGGTGAAGAATCTCTGTATTGGTTTTCTTCTGAACCAGCAGCCTTATGGAATATCTCAACTACCCCTCCCTTAAAAGTCGATGACCACCGCCTTTGGATTCTCCACATATAAAAACACCAGCGATAAAATTAGAAAACTCCCATGCTCAATGTTCCGTTACTTCCAAGTACAGTTGAAAATTTTATAATTGGCCACACTACCTAGAGATAAACTTTCCTTTCACATGTTACTGGTTATTGGTTACGGGATATCATCTAACAGATTATTAGACGTTCATTCATGTATTTAATAGTTGGAAAAGAAAAGTTAGTAATTAGATCAATTATATGATTTTATTGATATCAAGTGTGTTTGTGCAAATTTTGTGGTGGCCTAAGTGAATAGTTATAGTTAGGGGGTAGTAAGGAATATGTATGAGACGTCAAACTCAAAATGATCACTTTTGGACCCTTGCATGCATAGCAAATACCACAACGTTCGTCGTAACTACTAGAGGCCAAAATAATAGCTATAAGCACTTAAGTTGCATACAAAGACAAAACAAAATCAAAATCCGATGTACCATTTAGGAGCTTAGGTTACATCAAGTTGGCTATAATAGCCATTGATACCATTCCCCAAATAAGGTTTTATTTAATGCAATGATTTAACATGGTTATATATAGATAACTGATGTAATTTTGTGTGTGAATTTGAATTTATTTTTATGATAGTGATTCAACTATATTATTATCATAAAATTTAATTTTAGGTTAACTTCATTTAATTTTATCTTTATAATAATAAAGAAGATGAACCTAGGAGAACACCATACTTATGATTCAACTATCCCCTTAAGATACTTTAAAACATCAATAGTCCTTGATAGTTATCACTAGTAGTAATCTTGTGAATTAAAAAAAAAAAATGTGCAAGTTCCTAGATGAAATACATGGATCAAAGCACAAATTTAAATCCATGAAAGAGACAAAAGAGTCAATGATTTAACCTTCGAAGATATCACAAAATACAAAGGCTTCATGATAAAGTACAAATAATGAATATTCTTCTCAAGTTTTAAGACAAGAAATTCCAACATAACACTAGACTTACTCATCCACATTGGTCATAGACCTAGAAGTATAAACCTCATGCACATTTACTCTCTTAAATTAGCATTAACTTTTCAATTATCTAGTTCTAACTAATTATTGCATTAATTAATCTAGGTTTATTTGTCTTGAGTTGTATAAATTTTATTTGATTGGCTAGATCATTTTTAATAAAATATAATTTTTGGTTACCTTTTTTTATATGACACTATAAAATAACTCAACTTCAAAATAATAAGAATTATTATTATTTCATTTATCACATATATTTTATTTTAGGACAATTTAGATAGGGTTTTATTCTTATTCATTAATATTTTATTGTTATATCTTTCTACCTAGGGTTTGTACTTTACTACATGTGATATCACACTTGCCTACTCTAGCCACTCTTGGCTACCTTTTTGGGTTTTATTTAATATCTATTTTTTACTAATAGCTTGATTTAAAATATACTATTTAAACCATTTCTAAATCATTCAACTTCTTGTATTAAGGTTTGTGGATGCTACTTTTTCACAATTTAAATAACATTTCAAGGATATAATAGGATTTTACCTCCTTTACCCCATACCCCGACCCTAAAATATTCAATCATGACATAACTCTTTTCTAGTCTTTTTTGTGTCTCATTTACATGCATATATTTCATACTGTGATATATACTCATCTTTCATAGCACATGACATGTGTTGATCCTTGATAAACTCGTAATTTTCTATGCTTGTTATGAATATGTTTTATATGGAGGTTTTGGTTTACAATGTGTCATCTTTTTCATATAAATTCTTTCAATTGGTTAGTTCTTACAATATTGTATTAGGGATCATGCTTATGTCAATTACACTTTGTCACAATGTCATATATTATGATAATGATAAGTATTTATCAAGAAACAATAGATTACATGAGGTCTCCATTATGATGACCATAAATAATACTCCACCTTCTTCACCTATATGTGATTTTCGTTATCACATTTCTCAATGCACCTCTCTTTCATGTCATGTTGCTTTCATGTTCATAGTTTTATTTTCTTTGAATGACTTACCTTCTTTCATAAATGACAATAAGTGTAGTGATGATTGTATTTCTACATCTTATGTTGAATTGATGTAAATGTCCATGATAATCCTTCACATAGTCTTACTCTAAATGGTGAGACCTTATGCCTTGATTGTAGTTTAAATAATTATTCTTATTGTATTATATTAAAATTTACTGTCATATCCTACATTTTATGATGATAGCAACATCTTCTTGAAGAACTATTGCATTGAGATATAGTGATGGTTCTATTAACGCTTCTTCAAATTTTTGAAATCATTTTTAGTTTATAATTATAAAATTTAGATTATATCTAATTTATCTAATTGATTAAAGATCATACTTATGTTGTAGATATTTTTACAGTAATTTGTTTTACAATTTTTTCATAAATTCAACCCATACTTTCATTACATTTTTTCTAGCCCCAATTAATATGAAGATATTAAATTTGTATTAACAATTGCTAACTTGTCTCATACATTAATTCATTGGTTCCCCTAATTTACATAATTAGAGTTTTGTAGGACATATACACCAAAACTAGGAAGAGGCATACATGCAAATTTACCACCATGATTTTTTCAAACTAATACACTTAACCTACCAAGCCTATCCCTCAACTCTTATCTTAATAATGTAAGGACTTTCACATTATTTTAACCAGTTAAGAAAATGTAGAAAATTTATAAATATATAGGAAATTATTGTGTTTGTACCTTTTTATAGATGTATAATTTAAGAAAACATATTGAGAAAATCAAGTTGGGTTTCCCACTACTCTATAATTAGTAATATAATCTAATCTAATGAGATCCCACCTAAAAAGGCTCTTTGATCTAAGTGATATTTTTACACATCATATTAAGTGTGACAAGTTCTTCTTTAAACTACACACATACATACATGTCAAAGATAAGGAGATTGTGTCTCTCCTGATTGGAGAGTGTAAACTCTACTTTATTCATGAATTCATCTTCCTCAAAGAATATTAATTTATGTTTTCAAGGGACTTTAGGAGGGAATTCATGTAACTTTGGAATAAATAAATGCTCAAGGCTCAAGAATAATCATAGATCTCTATTTATTATACTTATGAATTGTTCAATTTTAAAAATTAGTATAGAAAAATTTTCATTTAAGACTTTAGAATTTCTCTTACTCTGATTATTAATACGTGAGCTAAATATTATTTTGATTTTTTTTTTTAATGAGAACATGTTAGTTGGATAATCTAGGATACACAAATGATATAGCTTCTTTCATTCATATGGTATTGAGAATTTGGAAATTGACAATTATTTACATATGATCCGAATTTTCATCTTCTATAAACACAATATTTTTCTATGTTTATAAGTGATTTTTTAAAAGTAATTTATGTGTCTTTGGTATAAATAAATACATTGGCAATAGGAAGAATTCATATATCTATAACTATTGCACTTTTAAATTGATCAGTTTCTTTAAAACATAATGCAAATAATTTTTTATTCAATGCATCATAATCATCTCTATTTACTTCATTATTATGTTAAATGAGTGAAGTATTATCTTTGACAATATATTTTCTACATTTCCTACTGAGAGCATGTCAGTTAGATACTCTAGGAACACCATAAAATACTAGCTTACACATTTTCTTTAATCTAGTCTCTTTCAATTTTGAGTACAACAAAGTCATTTTTATTCTAAAGGTGACTAATATAATTCTATCTTTAGTGAAAATTTTACATCTAATGTTTATTCCATAAAATGTGATTGGTTATTTGTGACCTCTCAAGTTTTCACTATAGTCGAATCTCTAATTCTTGACTTTGTACTTTGGAAGGTAATCATGCTAGTCAAGTTTTTCCTAGATCTCCACTTTTTCTTAAAACAATACTTACTATCTCATTGTAGTTTAAATAATTTACGAGTGTTGTGATCTAGCAAGGATATATAACAAGTTGATATATGTTGCCCTTCTTTTTTAGACGCTAAGTTTTTATGTATTCATATACATTGTTTAAACCCATTAAATAATTTATAATAGGTTAAATAGTATATGTTAGTGACACCCAATTAGGGTATAGAATCAATTCATGAAGCTTAACCTATGAATTAACCATCTTGTTTAGTCACTTCTAAAGACCATTAGTATTAAATCCTTTGGGGAATGGAAGGGAATACTTACTAAGAAAATCTCAAAGGACATATGAGTTTTCTCTTATGTGCTTGTCCTATCCAACCCTAGTAGTCTACATTGTTTCACTTTGTAGTTATTGCAAGATTTGGTGTGTGCCTAGATTCCTTGTAATCCCATAGTACAATTAAAAATCAAGTAAGTTTCAAAAGAAGGAAACATCCTAACATGACCAAGAGTCGTCAAGAAAAATATGAAATAATATAAAAGATTAATAACATTCTAATGACAAAAATTAGTAAAGACTAATGATCCTAAAATCAATGATGAGGTCATCTGCAATACACATTATTCTTGACTTAAAAATAAATCAATCTTAAGAATTAGTGTTCTTACCCAATGTAAAGAATATGGTCAAAAGTAAGTGACTGTTTATTTTAAAAATTATATACGATATAATTAACATGAATAAAATCAATTTGACTAGAATTTAGTAAACCTCGTCAACTAATTAAACAATCAATATATTAGATACAATATTTAAATAAACTTGTAAATGCAAATTCAAAGCTATAGAGCTATTGTTAAAAAATATATCCCCAAAAATTAAAATCAATACCTCATTAATTGACAAATAAAAGTTACAATCAATACCTCCTTAAAACTCTCAGCAGGCAAATGTTACATAACTGCAAGTGGCTAACACACCATAGAATTTCAAGTACACCGCCATTACAGCTATCGTGGTATGTACGTACATTCAGCTTTGTATACACCTTGGAAATTTTTATTTTGTTTGGCAACCAGAGTTTATATAATATCACAGGTTTCTTTAACTTCAAAAACCATTTTGGAGAGCATCTGTACTTCCCATCTCAATATCCTCCACATGTTTTACACCATTGGTATTTGCATTCTCTTCGCTGTAAGGCTTTCCATTCCTGTAAATCATGTACACAACCAACTGTGCACCTCCTAAACCGAAGCCAATTCCATTTGGAATCTATATTCACCACACCATATATTTTGTTTGGTTAGAACATATTATATACAGAATAGAGGAGCTTAAAAAACAGTCCTATGGGATAGCTTTGTTTCTAAAACTGCAGATTTTCTCTGTTTTTATTATCTGAACTCTGTATGTATTTACTTTACTGTTATTTAATACAATTTCTCAGCTTCGACCCCTTATTAATAAAAAAAAAAACAGTCGCATATTATTTGCTATCTTGGGAGTAAAGAGAAAATCAGAGACCCACTTACCCCAACAAAAACATCCTTCTCAAAATATGCCCACACTCCCCAAACTCCTCCATTGAGGAAAAGAAAGAATGAGAGGAAAAAGGGCATGAATTCCACACTTTTGTGGATGATAACAGTTCTCTGTCAACAAAATGGTAAGGAATTAGATCTAAATCATTTGTTCTCCATTATAAAGTATTTATTATTATTATTATTATGGTGTTTGATTTGGTAAATAGGTTTTATTGGGCTCTAGAAACATATTCACAAAATGTCATTAAAAAATAATTCATATGCTTCATTTGTCTTAATGATAGGAATGTAATGAGTATGTCCCTTCTAAATACTATTCTATATTGGAAAACAAATCCTTCTTCAATATTGATATTGTTAAAGAGTAAAGTATTTAATAATGTTTAGAAATGAGGGAGACTAAACTTACCATAATACTCAAGGGAGAGCCGTACATGCTTAAGGTTAAGCATATGCATAAAACTCCTATAACGTCTATCCTTGTCTTTATATTAAGTGCCAAAAATGTGACCAAAAATACAACGATGAAGAAAGCTATGTCCACAAGAAGCACCAAAACAACATTTTCATCTGTAATATAAGCAATTTTAGTTAGACTAAAGACTATATTAATGAATTGTACAAAGTTTATTTATTAATGAAGGTGGTAACTTACTCTTGTACATTTGGGAGCGTAGAGTATAAAGAGAGATACGTAGATGGCTTGTAATACAGCGCTTGCGCTTGCCCCATTAATAATGCAAATGAGGAGTCCATTGGGTTTCATTAGACCATAATAAGTCCATAGAGAAGTACTGAGTAATGTGCACACATATGGAAGTGATTTGAAGCCTTATGTGGACTTCTTCTTAATTATCCGCCAGAAGGTCTTCCTGTCAATGACTATGTATGAACTAGTAATCATAAACACCATATCTTTTTCAATTAGAAAGTAGTGAAAGTTCTAGTAATGGTTGGTGAAATTTTCTACATGTTTTTAAAAGTCAAAAGATTTTGAATAGAAAAACAAATTGAGAAGTTTATGGATTTTTCGAAACTATTTTTTAAAATATTCATAGATAGTTATTTTATCTGTTTATTGGTATTAATAATATTTAAAGATTGAGTAGGTCAATAGACTCTTGGTTTGCTTATGTTATAAAACTAACTGTTAAATGATTTTAGGTTTAATATAAGAAATACAAGTAAAAAACTTGAGCTCATCTAAGTGGTTTCCACATGCAATCATTGATCACTTGCTTTCATGCTACATACCTTAAAGTTCTTATATAGAACTACTTCACATACAAATCAGGGAGATAGGGTTTTGAGTGGTTGGTATAAGAAGACTTGTAAAAATTGTTGTAATAATAAATTATTGTGTTCATTTTCTTTTTGAAGTTTGGAAATTAAAAAAATTTCAAATTCTATGTCTTATTAGTATTAATAAATTTATCAAACTTTTAAATAAACTATACAATTTATCAATCTAAATATATATTCTAAATTTTGTTAATTAATTTTTGAAAACATATAAATAAAGTATGACCTAAACAAATGACTATTTTTTTCTAATTATATATCAAACACACTTCAAGTATCTATACTTACACTGGTGAAATGAAAGCTAGAAGTGATGTCACATTTCCTGCACTATATTATTCAAGTTTAGGATTAGTATGTATATCATTTCTCATCTTACAAACAATCACTAAATGTGAACTAAAACATTAATAAATAAACATATAATAAAAAGATCTCTCTTAATAAATGAAGTTTTAATTTCTTTAATTTGAAAATATATATATATATATATATATATATATATATATATATATATATATATATATATATATATATATATATATATATATATATATATATTGAATAAAACTGAAATGCTTAGAACAAAGATTATTATATATATTTATAATAAATAAGAGACAATAAAATTCTTTGTTAGATTTGTATAGTGCACAACAAATATATTAAGTGAAAATTTGAGATTAAAGATTATTACATCTATTTATGATACACAAAAATAAGAAAGTTTCTAAATATATAAAAGTAAAATTTTGTATATCATTTTTTTTAACATATCATATTGGAAATTGTTAACACCAAGAAAAAAATATTCTGTTTAAAAAGCAAACACATAATAAACTTTTAATTGTTATTTGTAGTTGATGGATTTTAAGTCTACGAACATCATGGTCCCATAGAACCTTAAACATAGATCAAGTAGAAATTTAAACCTTAATAAAAATATCACTATATTAACAATCATAAACAAATATTTATAATTTTAAGATTGTAATTATTCTGTTTAAGAAATGAAAAGTATAAAATTTATAAATAACAACCTATTCCAAATAGTATAATATATTATTATTATTAGTTTAGAGAAAGTATTAGAAGTATAAAGTCCATTGATAACAACATATGCATTGTTTTGATTACATATGCTAAAAAAAAAAATGACCTAATTTGATTTACAAGACAACCATTAAAACAAAGATATATCATTTGATTACATATGCTTAAAAAAATTGACCCAATTTGATTTACAAGACAATCATTTAAACAAAGATACTTTCAAGCCCCTCCTTAATCTACACATATAAGTATCATTTATTAATAAATAACAACCTATTCCAAATAGTATAATATATTATTATTATTAGTTTATAGAAAGTATTAGAAATATAAAGTCCATAGATATTAGAGGTATAAAGTCCATTGATAACAACATATGCATTGTTTTGATTACATATGCTAAAAAAAAAATGACCTAATTTGATTTACAAAACAACCATTAAAACAAAGATATATCATTTGATTACATATGCTTAAAAAAAATTGACCCAATTTGATTTACAAGACAACCATTAAAACAAAAATATATCATTTAAAACAAATATACTTTCAAGCCCCTCCTTAACCTACACATATAAGTATCATTTATTAGAGTCGCATGAAGAGAATCATAATCTGTCGTTTAAGGAGAACAAAAGTGTATAGTGAAATTGCAGATGCAAAGTTCCTGGACTAATAGCTTCTAAACTCATAGTGAAAACAAACACATGATACCATAGAATGTCTACTGAACTTAATCATTCTAAGAAAGAATGCATTATATACATAAATTTTGATCACTATTAAATTTAACTATTGTCTATATCACAATTCACCTATGACTTAAACTGTGTCTTCTTATTTTCAATCAATTTTGCTGCTAATATCAATTCACTGACAACTTAAACTCTTCCAAAAACATAATATAATTCAAATACAAACTATAAAATTTGTACACTAAATAATGCTAGAATTGTTCAGGAAGTTTTAAATGGGAAAAATGGTTTTTGGAATATGGCTGGAATCGTTTGGTTTATCTGGAATTCATAGTGAGAAGATGCATTTTTTACATTTAGTTCCATAATTCTGAAATTGGAATACCCCTGAATAAAGTTTTTTATAATTTTATAATTTTTTTAACAAGAATGAAATGTGAGGAAGACCCATATGATAATTGCGGACTTCAAAAAGTGAAAAAATTGATTTATCCCCCAATTCCCATTTAAGTAGAATTGGAATTCATTTTCCAATTCCATCTTTTTAGATAGAAGATTAAAATGCAGGTTTTGGAGGTAAATGATAATTAACAAATCCCTATTCCATTTTCATGTTTTCAAAACAAACGTAGAATATATCAATTCAGAAATTTGACAATGATAATTCCATCCCAATTCCAACAAACAAATGAACCCTAACCATATTCCCACTTCAAAAATGTGATTAAATTATGCAAACAATGTACAATTTAATTTTGCTAACCCATAGTTTTAATGCAAAACATCGTGCTTGATTTATGCAAACAATTTGTATTGCCTTTGAACTCAAACTCTTCAAAATCATGCTTAATTTACGTGAACAATTTGTATTGCAGTTCAGAAAAGAGCTAGGTAATATCTGTCCCATTATTTTCTACTTTATATCTCAGAGCCCATTGCACTGGTATTAGTAAACAAATCAAAGTGTACTACAGTTTGAGGTTGAAGAATGCAATTATATCCTTTCGGAATTCCCTATAAAATTAGGTAAAAGTGTGTGTGGGCATGAAAATCATTTGAAGTCCTGCCAAGTGCCACCTCCCATGTGGGGGTTGCCATGGCTGTCCATGCCTAATCTTTCTATTGTGGAATGCTTTTTATGGGCAATGGGAATATCAGATAAAAAGAGATTTAAGTGATCATCATATTCATGGATGCTTCTCACTTTATCAACCCACCTTTCACGTGGCTCTCATCCATGCTTTATTCCTCTATTTTATTCAACTTATTTGCAATAACATTTCTCATTTCTTCAACTCATTTGCAAGGATTTCCAGGCTGCAGATTTTTTAGGTTTTGTGAGATGGCGAGTGTGAGTTTCATACTGGGTGTCATTGGTAATCTTTGCAAAGTTTCATACTAAATTGTTTTTTCATTCTTTATTGTTTTATGCTTTTTTGGAGGGTTTGCTTAACTTGTGAAATCAGTTGACACATTTGGCTTCTTGAAATCAGTAGTAGTTCTAAATAACTTGACACCCGAATATTAAAAAGAGGTCTTTCTTTATTTATAAGAAACGTGCATGGAATGCTAACAATGCCTCAGCTATTGACTATGATCACCGCCTGACAGAGACCCATTGCACTATTTTCTCTTTGACCACCTTTTTGGATGAAGAAAGTGTATCAGTTCGCCTGTTGTTGAAGAAAATATTTGCGAGACACGTATGCGTAGGAAAGAAGTTTATCAAAATCCGGCAGCGATTTCTTAACACAATCAAGATTGCAGAAGCGTTGAAGCCAAGCATGGAGGAAAGGAGTGTTGTGAGGATCTATCAATTTCACCCCACCAATCTCTTCACAAACTTGAATCCAAACAGCTCGGCAGCCCAGCACAATATCAACATACCCAACTGACTCCCCTCCAAAGAATGGCCTCCCCTTCAGAGCTTCTTCCAAAACCAGCATGTTTTCCACTGTCTCTTTTATGCCCTTCTCCTGCTTCTGCCCTTGTGTTGTAAATATATCTGTAAAACCAGGGGAAAACTGCACTCAAACCACCATTTATTAGCAACCAGAGGTCTAAAATTTCATAGCAATAATCATGTAAACAAGGTAGAAATTAGACACTTTCTGAAATGCCTAGGACCAATTTGACCTAAATGAGAATTAAAAATGAAATCATCAATATTTTGGATCAAATTTGTAAACCCATCAAGATAACATAAGAGCTTTTTAGTTGTTTGGATTTGCGACATAACTTTTTAGCAATCATAGGTCTAAAGTTTCTCTTCTTAGTTAAGTTGTTATTCCTGATAATAAAGGGTTTGATCCAAAATGTAAGAAATAAATTTTTAAGATCAAATCCAAAATCATGCATACCAATCATTAATCATCTATATCAGATACATTCTGAAATATCCGGGACCAATTTGATCTAGATGAGCTTTAAAATCATCTGATGTGAATAGAAATACCAAAATGAAAATTTGAAGCACACCCACCTTATCATCAAGGAATGCAGCCCAAAAGAGAGCAAGGGCTCGTTCATATGGGTGTTTGGGCAGCAGGGGAGCATCAGGCCATGTCTCATCTATGTATTGGAGGATTATGAGGGACTCTGAGATTGCTTTTCCACTGTGAATAAGCACTGGAATCTTCTTGTGAACTGGATTAGATTGCAGGAGCAGTTGGCTTTTGTTGACCAGATCTTGCTCATAAAGAGTATAATTGATGCTCTTGAGGTCTAGTGCTATTTGTACTCTCACAGAATAAGAACTTGCCCACGCTCCCAAAACCTTCACTTCTTCTCCCATGTTGAAGAATCTCTGGATGGGTTTTCCTCTGAACCAGCAGCCTTATCAAGTATTCTGACGAGTTCTTCTAGTCCATCTATATAGAACTTGAAAGTAGAAAATTCTCGAAGCTCCATGTTTCGTAACCTCCAAGAAACATCGAAAATTCTACTTTGATCTACCTACCATGGAGATAACCTTGACAGCCAACCCCACAAATGTCACAATTGCTGAGGTATAGAACAAGTAGAATAATGAATTAAGGTGAAATTTATACCCCATATTAAATTTTATTTAATTTTTTATATTATTTAATATAATATTTTAAAATGATTATATATAGACAAATGTTGTGAACTTGTGTTGAATTGACTTCATCTCATTAACTATTACTATTGTTTGTTTTATATTTGTTTCCATACATTTAACTTTGTCTTATTTATTTTTAGGCATATTTTTAATATTTTAGCTGCTTTTTATGCTTATTACTAGTTGCATATTTAAGAAATTCATTTCTCACATCAAAATTAGTTTTTCACTATTGTGCATTAAACATGTGGTGTGGAATCAACCTCACATTGCACAAAATTAACTCTTAAACTTCTAATTTTTAAATTTAAAATTTCAACTCCTAACCACTTCTTGCTTGCTATGAATCAAATTGGCATACAATTTGCATGATTTAATCTTATGTAGGAGTGTTTGAAGATGTACATTCATTAGCATTATTGATCAATCATTTACAATCTTGTAAATTAAAAAGGAAATTGTTCTAGGCATATTTCAATTGGGATGAATAATCTACATCATCATTATAATGCAATTGTACGATTAAAGAGTGATGTCCCCACTCTTTTTAATAGCTATACGAATTAGTCCAATAAAGGTGAACTTTTCATCATATGTTCCTTACAACCCTCATTGTAGCATGGTATTCGCTAAATCCAAACCCATGGAAGGTGATAATTGAAGTACTTTATGAAATAAATATAATGGCTTGAAAGTTAAATGCAAAGATAAAATAATTCAAGTCCAACTTAGGAACATTTTCCTATCTCTCATAACATCAAGCTAACGAAACTATCCAACACACTTTAGTTATAACTATTTAATGTGATATCACAAAAGTAGATTCATATAAAGACAACAAAGTCCACATAATATGTAGTTTTATTAGATCAAAAATAATAATTGAGGGTTGTATTTATTCAACCAATGCCTTAACTATAAACCTTTCAGTTCAATTGTATCACTTTCATTATGTGTGAGGATGGTGTTTTCTAACCAACCCCACTAATTGCCTCAATATTATTTATGACCATTATCAAAAACATTTTCAAGGTGATAGATTATGATGTTTGATAAAAGGAAATCAAGAACTTTGTAGGGGTTTTCATCGCTAATAATGTTCACAATAACTTGAGTAAGTATGTAACCATGTTCTCATTGTTGAAGACTTTGATAGATGTCTTCTATGATGCCTAAGGAGAGAACCCTTAGATTAATAATGTTTTAGATATCATTCTTCTTATTTACAATGTAACTTAGATTAGAGAAGAATTCTTCCATATATGTACATGGAAGTATTAGAAAAGGGCTCTATAAGAACTAGTATCAAAGGACTTATTTAAAATTGATTATCAAGGGTAAGATTGAGTTCTCATTTGTTTAGATAACATCTTATAAAAACTCCAAATAGCTCATACAAACACAATATCATCACAATCTATATTATTAGCTCGAGTATTTCTAGATTTCGTTGTGTATACCTTTTTTCTCCATCAATGTTTTGGATCACACCCCATGACATAACATCAAGATAAGAATTTTCTAGTTGCTTGGATTTGTAACATGATTCCCTTCTATGAAGGGGAACAATTAAAAAGACGTGAAATTTCTACAATCAATATTATTAGATTAATTATATACTTTTTTGGTCCATCAACATTGACACACTCCATGATCCATCATCAAAATGAGGTAACAAAAGTTCTCTAACTATTTGATTTTATGATATAATTTTCTCACCCATAAATGATATAATTAGACACAAAATTTCTATAATTTATATTATTAATTTGACCATTTCTATATTTTCTAATAGAAAATTTATCCAATCTTTTGCAAGGTCTTGCTCCTTAGAAAACTTACCAACTCGCCCTAACAAAATAAGTAGAAAAATCGTATCAACAAGCTTTGATGCAGGAGCATCTCGGGTCCTTGGCAATCCTGTGTTACCAATAACATATTTGAGTTTATTTGTGTTTCTCGATTCCTGCTTTGACCGAGTTGGTTTAGTGTTGCTCAATTTCCTTTATTCACTAGTGTTGGTCGGTTATCTCTCTGGCGCTCGGTGAATTTCCCTAGTGCTCGGTGATGCTTGTCTGGTGCTTGGTTTCCTTGCTTACCGAGTTATTTATTTTGGAATTCTTTGAGGCTGACTTGTGCATTTAATTTGGGTCATAGATTTAATGTTGGTATCCATCATTGGGAAGCGTGTGGACCTAGATCTATTCATCCCTTCCGTTGATTGTGAATCTGAAGGTTGACTTGGCTCGGTAGCCTCTTGTATAAATGTAGTTGTTTGGTTAGAGTTGAGGGGTCAGTTTTTGGAGAGGAAGTATTGGATAGAAGATAGAAGATAGAAGATTAGAGATTGTTGACAGATCCTCGCATGTTGGAGGACTTATGTACTTGATTGTAATATCTGGCCTAAACCAGGAATGCCTTATAGCCAGACATGTATGAATCAATTTGAAGATAATTTATGAAAGACATTCTGCATTCTCTCTCTCACTGTTGTCTATTGTTACTTCTGCGTGTTATTCTGCAAGGTGGATCTAGTTAAGGTGTGCCAAGTTGGCCCCTCTCCCCATCTACCCTTGTGTTAGGTGGTATTAGAGCAAGGTAAGATCTGGATCTAGGTTTGCAAATCTAGGTTTGAAGGTTCCTTCTTGTGAAGCCTTAGTGGAATTTGTTGTGGGGTAGCAGATTGCGATCTGAATTGCAATTGCAGAGGGTTTTGAAGATGGTTCGTGGGAGGTGAGATGCGGATCCAGGATTGGTAGACATGTTGAGACAACTTGCTGCTAGATTAGAAGCTGTTGAAACAGCCCAGAGAAGAGGAAGACATCTTTAAGATGTTAGTGATGATGAAATTGAGGTAGAACAAGGTGATGTAGAACCTGCACCTGTGATGGATCAGGGTGAGGAAAGATTCTTGAAGGCTTTGACAAGTCTTAAGTCTACACCACACTTTAATCCTCCTAAGTATGGTGGAAAATTAGATTCTAATGAATTGGTGGATTGGATCACTGAGATGGAAAAGTATTTTGAATATGAAAATGTACCTGAGTAAAAGAAGGTGAAAATTGCAAGCACAAAGTTGAAGAGTCATGCATCCTTGTGGTGGGAACATCTGCAGCTGGACAGGAAGAGGAAAGGCAAAGACAAAATCAAAGTGGAGTAAAATGGTGAATAAATTGAAAGGAAAGTTCTTACCTTATGATTATCAAATTAACCTAGTTAGGCGAATGTAAAGTTTAAGGCAGAAAGATAGCTCTGTAAAAGAATATATTGAGGAATTCTACAGATTAGATATCAGATCTGGACATGATGAAGATGATGTGGAAATAATTACTAGATACCTGAATGGTTTGAGAATTTCCATCCAAGAGGAAATCAGTTTGGTCAAATTGGAGAACATTGAAGAGGCTTATCAATTTGCATTGAAAGCTGAGGAGAAATTGAATAAGAAACATGAGTAAAGATAGAGAGGTAGAGGTGGTAGATTCCCTAGAGGAAGAGGTAGATCTCATGGTGAAAACAGTAGATCTGAACCTGAAAAGATAACTCTGGATAAAAGCAAGATCAAGTGGAAAGGTGAAAGTTCATCTAGAGGCAGAGGCAATAACTACCGAGGTGGTTATAATAGAGGCAGTTTCTTAGGAACTTGTTACAATTGTGGAGAAGAAGGACATAGATCATTTGAGTTTACACATGCAAGTAAGAAGACTGGTAGCAGTAGAAATGCTTTGGTGCAAGAAGGGTCACCGAATAAACCTGAGAAGGAAAATAACTTGATGGTAAGGAGAGCACTTTGGAATGAAAGTAAAAAGGAAGATCCAGTAAGGAAAAGTTTGTTCAAGACCAGATGTTGAGTTTCTGATAAAGTTTGGAAGGTAATCATTGACAGTGGTAGCTCGGAGAATCTGGCATCTAAGCAAATGGTCACAAAGTTGCAGTTGAAAAGGTTCGAACATCTGAAGCCTTATTAGATTTCATGGATCAAAGATGAGCATACACTCTTGGTAAGTGAACAATGTTATGTGAATTTGAAAATTGGAAAGTACTATGATAAGGTGTTATGTGATATCATGCCTATGGATTGTTGTCATATTTTGTTGGGTAGACCTTGGCAATATGATAGACATGCTATATATAATGGGAGATTGCATAAATATACTATTTGGGCTAATGGGAGAAGACAAATATTGTTACCTTTGATTGAAGAACCTGTTAGTAATGTTTGTACATCTGTAAAAGTTTTCTTGATGGAAGGAAGAAATTTTGTTAAGGATTTGAAGAAAAATGATGTATGTTTTGCTATGATTCCTAACAAACTGAGTAAGAAAATAGAGGATAGTGTCCCTAAGAAGATTGATAAGTTACTCACCGAGTATAGTGAAATCATTTTTGATAATGTACCTAATGGTTTTCCACTGAAGAGAAGCATTGATCATTGCATGGATCTTATCCTTACAGCTAGTTTACCGAATAAGGCACCTTATCGGTTGACACCTACCGAGAATCAAGAATTGAACCGACAGATTCAAGAATTGTTGCAGAAAGGCTTGATTAGAGAAATTGAGTCCTTGTGTAGTATCTATTGTATTGGCACCTAAGAAGAATGGAGAATGGTGAATGTGTACTGATTCCAGAGCAATCAATAAGATAACAGTGAAATATAGGTTTCCTATACCGAGACTGGATGACATAATGGACATTTTGACTGGAGAATAGTATTTTACCAAAATTGATTTGAAAAGTGGGTATCATCAAATCAGAATCAGAGAAGGTGATGAATGGAAGACTGCTTTCAAGACAAAATAAGGTTTGTATGAGTGGTTGGTTATGCCTTTTGGTTTAACTAATGCACTAAGTACTTTTATGAGGTTGACGAATGAAGTTTTGAAGAAATTCTTGGGAAAGTTTGTGATTGTATATCTTGATGACATTCTGATATTCAGTAAGACTACAAAAGAACATTTGTTTCATGTTAGACAAGTTTTGCAAAGATTGAAAGAAGAAAAGTTGTTGATAAATCTAAAAAAGTGTTCATTCATGAAAGAGGAGATTGTGTATTTGGGATTTGTGATTTGAGCTGATGGCTTGAAAATGGATTCTGAAAAGGTTGAAGCTATTTTGAATTGGCCTACACCTGAGAATGCTAGTGAGGTAAGATCATTTCATGGTTTGGCAAGTTTTTACCAAAAGTTCATTAGGAATTTCAGTTCAATTTGTAATGCTATGACTGAGACTATGAGAGGAGATAAAAGTTTTGAGACTCTAAAGTAGAAGGTTTCTGAATTGCTTGTTTTGGCATTGCCTGATTTCAATAAGGTATTTCAAGTGGAATGTGATGCAAGTGGAAGTGCAATTGGAGCTGTGTTGAGTCAAGAAGGTAAACCTATTATTTTCTTTAATGAAAAATTGAATGATGCAAAAAGGAAATATTTTGTGTATGATCAAGAATTCTATGCTATTGTTCAATCACTGAAGAAATGGAGACATTATTTGATGCCGAGTGAATTTGTGTTGTATATCGATAATAAGGCTTTATAGTATTTGGGTAGTCAGAATAAGTTGAATTGGAGACATATGAAATGGGTTGAGTATTTGCAGAGTTATACATTTGTGATAAAGCATAAGAGTGGAGTCACTAACCGAGTTGTCGATGCATTGAGTAGAAGAAGATTTTTGATGACCAAGATGAAAATTGAAGTTCTAGGCTTTGATGACATGAGAGATTCTTATGAATTTGATCCTGATTTTTCTGAGCCATGGAGAAAGTACAGAGAACCTATTCAAGATCAATCGAGTACTAAATGGGATGGATATTTTATGCAAGGAGGTATGTTGTTTAAAGGTATTCAGTTGTGTATACCGAGAGGACCAATGATAACTAATTTGATAAAGGAGAAACATAGTAGTGGTTTGGCTGGACATTTTGGTGTTGATAAGACATTGAATTTGCTTAAGGAGAAATACGTTTGGCCATAGTTGTATAAAGATATTCAAAAATTTGTGAAAAGTTGTGGAGTTTGTCAAGTTGCAAAAGGAGTAAGTCAGAATACTGGATTGTATACACCGATTGTTGTACCTAAGAAACCTTGGATTGACATTAGTATGGATTTTGTTCTTGGCTTACCGAAGACAGTAAGAGGTAATGATTTTATATTTGTTGTTGTGGATAGATTTTCTAAAATGGCACATTTTATACCTTGTAGAAAGACATCAGATGTAGTACATGTAGTAGATCTTTTCTTTAAGGAAATTGTCAGATTACATGGATTACTAAGGACTATTATCTCTAACCGAGATAGTAAATTTGTTGGATACTTTTGGAAGACACTTTGGAGAAAGTTTGGCACCGAGTTGAAATATAGTTCTACATTTCACCCACAAACCGATGGACAAACAAAAGTTGTGAATAGAAGTTTGGGAAATCTTTTAAGATGTTTAGTTGGAGACACACCAAGTAATTGGGATTCTATGTTGGCACAAGAAGAGTTTGCATACAATAATTCAGTGAACAGGAGTACTGGAATTTAACACCCTTTGAGATTGTAAATGGCATACAACTAAGAGGTATATTTGATTTGAGGGATATTGTTGATGAAAGAAAGAGAAGTGCTGAAGGAGTAAAATTTGTTGAGTACATGAAGACATTGCATGAAGATGTGAAATACAAGCTGGAAAAGAGTAATCAGAAATATAAAGACAGAGCTGATAGATCAAGAAGACATAAGACTTTTGATGTTGGTAATGAAGTGATGGTTCATTTGAAGAAAGGCAGATTTCCTGTTGGAACATATGGGAAGCTGAAAATGAAGAAGTTTGGACCTTGCAAGATTATGAGAAAATTTGACAGCGAAAATGCATATGATATTGAGTTACCTAATGACATGGATATATCACCTATATTCAACATTGCTAGTTTGTATGAGTTTCATGAACTTGATGAAGAGATGACAGTACCGATGGATTATCCTAAGAAATAGATGGAAGAAGTTGAAAAGATTTTGGAGCAAAGAATTGGCAGAAGTACAAGAGGAAAATAATATATGGAATATTTGGTAAAGTGGAAGAATAGACCGATCGAAGATAGTTCATGGATTTCATAGTCTGAATTGGATGCAGCTCAGGTCATACCTATTTTATGATTCAGAGAATCATTTCAAATAACCCCAGGTGTCTGATGCAGGAGCATCTCGGGTCCTTGGCAATCCTGTGTCACCAAAAACATATTTGAGTTTATTTGTGTTGCTTGGTTCCTGCTTTGACTGAGTTGGTTCGGTGTTGCTCGATTTCCTTTGTTTTCCTGTGTTGGTCGGTTATCTCTCTGGCGCTCAGTGAATTTCCCTGTCGCTTGGTGATGCTTGTTTGGCGCTCGGTTTCCTTGCTTACCGAATTATTTATTTTGAAATTCTTTGAGGCTGACTTGTGCATTTAATTTGGGTCATAAATTTAATGTTGGTATCCATCATTGGGAAGCGTGTGGACCTAGATCTGGTCGTCCCTTCCATTGATTGTGGATCTGAAGGCTGACTTGGCTCGATAGCCTCTTGTATAAATGTAGATGTTTGATTAGAGTTGAGGGGCCAGTTTTTGGAGAGGAAGTATTGGATAGAAGATAGAAGATAGAAGATTAGAGATTGTTGACAGATCCTCGCATGTTGGAGGACTTTTGTATTTGATTGTAATATCTAGCCTAAACTGGGAAGGCCTTACAGCCCGACATGTATGAATCAATTTGAAGATAATATATGAAAGACATTCTGCATTCTCTCTCTCACTGTTGTCTATTATTTCTTCTGCGTGTTGTTCTACAAGGTAGATCTGGTTGGGGTGTTCCTTTGGCCCCTCTCCCCATCTACCCTTGCGTCAAGCTTAGAACCATACAAGAAACACAATCTAAACATATCAACAAGCTGAGTACTCTCTAGGAAAATAAGTATAAAATCATATAACAAGCTTAGTACTCTCTAGAGAAATAAGTAGAAAATCATATCAAAAATCTCACAACTATACAAAAAGGATTCTCTAAAAGCATCAAGGGTATCACCATCACTTGTGGGACTACCCTCTAATTCATCTCTCTCAAATGAATATAATCTTAGTCAAGGCAGTAATTATTCATCAGAGAAGACAAAAGATGACATCCTATATAATGGTTAAAAAATGGAGTTCTTTGCTAATATGTCTTTAGTATATGTTTTCTAATATGATTTTTGTTGGCTGCAATTGTGATATCTATATTTAACATATAATCATTATCAACTTTGCTCAATTAAAAATGAAAGGCATGAATATTTGGAATTTTTTTCATTAATATTATCCATTGTTTCATTAATATTATGTGGTTTATCACATGTTTGATAAAATTTAAAACACCATCAATTATATACATACATTATTTTTTAGTCTTAATGAGAAACATTTTTTCTTGGAACTTTAGTGGTATGTCTCTCCTACTTACAATTTTAATGTGAAGAGAACCATTACATTTATACCCTTGACATTCTCTTCACCTAGGAAATTAAACTTAGTAGTGCTTGATTTGAGGGTGTCCTAAATAGTTTTTGTTCGAGTAAAGTATTAATTATGTTAATTAATCTTTACTCCCTTCTTAAGATGTCAACTTCCTTTTGCTTTAGTTAAAAGCACATGCACTAGTTGTTCTAAACTCATGCATTAGTCATGTAATAGTTAAAATGATTATTACATGCACTAGGGTTTGCCTTTCAAGGCTTTCTATCTCTTTTATAAGGATGATCCATTGTACATTCAATTCATTTATTATTTGAGGATATTTTCTTCTTAATATTTTTGAGTCAAACCCTTGCCCTCTTCTTGTCTCTACTTCCTTGTAACAGGTTTTTGTATGCAGGTGATCTTTGAGTTTTGTGGATTTGTATTGCTCAAATCCTACATGGTATAAGAGCCTAATCTGCTACAACTTTTTCACGTTTGAAGGATTCAAATTAGGGATTTTCCTAGTTATTTTGACTTCAAACGGACCTCACGGTTGCATTCAAAGTGTCCAAGAACCCCAAGATCCATATAAAGTTTGTCCAATTTGGACACAATTGGAATTTGTGAGAAAAAAAATTGCAATAACCCTGGCACAGATCCCGAGGTGATCAGTATTTTTTGGAGCACTTATGGCCCAAATGGACCTCACGGTTGCATCCAAAAGGCTTGAGATAGTCAAAATCTATATAAAACTTGTCATTTTCGGACAAGTTGCCATCTGAGGCAAAAAAAATTTTGCATACCAGGGTTGTACGGCCCTGACACACACATCGAGGCATATGATTTTTTTTAAAAAGAAAAAATTTTAAAATTTTTTTTGGGGCGGCCACTCACGTGCCTCCGCAGAGCCACTGCTCCGCCAGCCTCCGTAGTCACCGCCCCGCCGCGCTCCGCTCGTGATGCTGCCACTAGCGCAGCCGCCGCCTGGTCCCCCGCCCATGCCGCTCCACCCAGCGTCGCTCTACTCCCGCCGCTCCACCCTCACCCAGCTCCATCGGGCCCCTGGTCACCCACGTGACCAGGGCTATTTCTTTAAGCCCAAGGGCTGTTTAAACCTGTGACGGCCTTTTGGCTGTCATTTTTAAATAGGTGTTTGGCTGACGTCAGCCCCCCTTTGCTCTTTTTTTGAGTTTTTTAAGGGTACCTAGGCTTTTTTGTGCATATCTCGAGCATATGGGATCATAATTAGGCGTGCGATATATCGTCAGAAAGCTGGTTCTAAGCCTGATCCAAATTTGCTAGTATGGTTTTGTGATTTTTCCATTTTAATACTCTTTTTTTCTATCAAAGTTAGATATTCTCTGTGATGGTGGCGTTTCAGACCTCCTGCCTTCCAAGATCTGTTTCTCTTGCATCCGAGCTCCGTTTTTGGCAAAAAAGATATTGTCGGAAAGCTCTTTCTAAGATTTTATAAGATCTGATAGTTTCATGTGGTTTTTTGTCCTTTTTCTGACGTCACCCATCCTCAGATCCTTGCAGACACCTTCTTTGGGCCCTCCAGCGCAACTATTGGTTTTTTGCTCATATCTTGAGCATATGGTGTCAAAATTGGCAAACAAGATATCGTCAGAAAGCTGATTTCAAGATCTTTCTAGATCTAGAGGTTATATTTTTTGGTTTTATTTTTTTGATGGTGTTTTTCTCTGTCCAAGCTAGATCTTCATTTTTGCACTCCGGGAGCTCTATCTTGCACATCCGGTCTCCGTTTTCAGAAAATGATTATTATTGGAAATATTGTTCAGAGAGATTTTCAGTGTTGTGAGTCATTTTTTCAGATTTTTCTCCAGTTCATTTTATTCATATTTTTGTTTTTTTGCAGTCTGGTGGATATCTTGGTTGTTTCAGGTCTTGGGATCTCTTCCCTTTGAGGGATAACTCGTCTTAGGTTGTTCTTTTGTTTCAGTAGACCTTTGATCTTCTTTGAGAAGTGTATACTTCATTTTTTATAGCATTATTTTATGCACACACACTGAGATAAAGTGCCATTTTATTGCTTTGATGGGATCTTGCACATGTTCGTGCTCTTTGTACTCGCACTCCATTATAAAGTGCTGGGGGGGTTTTGAGTTTGCCTTTGTTTGCTATCTTCTTTTTTCATGTGAGCGTTCCTCCAACGACATTGGCCTCAAGTATCTCTATATGTGTTTGTACTCTCTCTGCACATTCAATGTTTTAGATTCATCTTCCTCATGCAGTTCATATTGGACAATCTTTTCAGTGTACCTGTCATTACTCCCTTGTCAGCAGTATGGGGGGTTGCTACTGTTGGTTCTACTACTTCCTTGGTTT